>SJYA01001923.1:360745-455374 GCA_006410615.1 Neotragus moschatus | reverse complement strand
TCACCATCTGCAGTGATTTTGGAGCCCCCCAAAATAAAGTCTGACACTGTTTCTACTGTTTCCCCATCTATTTTCCATGAAGTGATGGGACTGGATGCCATGATCTTCGTTTTCTGAATGTTGAGCTTTAAGCCAAATTTCTTACTCTCCACTTTTATTTTCATCAAGAGGCTCTTTAGTTCCTCTTCACTTTCTGCCATAAGGGTGTTGTCATCTGCATTGATATTGCTTATTGATTGATGAGCTTATTGATACTTCTCCCGGTAAGTAAGTCCCATAGTAGTATCTAATTTTTGTCTTAATTTGTATTTCCCTGATGGCATATGATATGGATCATCTTGTTATACATTTATTTGCTATCCATATTGTCTTCTTTGGTGAGATGTTAAGATCTATGGCTCATTTCTTTTTATCTTGCTTATTTGTTTTCTTATTGTTGAGTTTTAAGAATTCTTTGTATATTTTAGTTGACAAAGTATTTGGTTAACATCCTTTATCAGCTCTATTTTTTTGCAAGTATTTTCTCCCAATCTTTGGCTTGTCTTCCAATGTCTTGAATTGTCTTCTGCAGAGAAGTTTTTAATTTTAATTGAGCCCGGCTTTTCAACTGTTTCTTTCATGGGCCATGCATTTGGGGTAAGATTAAAAAAAAGGTGTCACTGGAGCCAAGGTCAGCTAGGTTTTCTCCTCTGTTATTTTCTGTGAGTTTCATAGTTTGCATTTTGTATTTTGACCTGTGATATATTTTGAGTTAAGCTTTGGAAAGAGAGGTTTGTGGCTAGATTCTTTTTGTTGCTGTCGTTCTGTGACTCTCTCGTTGTTGCAACACCATTTATTTCTTGAACAGATCATCCTTGCTCCACTGTATTATCTTTTTGCCCTTTGTAAAAAATCAGTTGCTGATTATATTAATGGGAGTCTATTTCTGGGCTCTTTATTTGGTTCCATGATCTATTTGTGTATTATTTTGTCAATACCTCACTCTTCATTATTATAGCTTTATAATGTTTTGAAATTGGGTAGCATCAGTCTTCCAGCTTTTTTATTCAGTACTGTGTTTGTTATTCAAGATCTTTTGCCCCTTCCTGTAAACTTTGGAATCAGTTTGTCAATAACCATAAAATGACCTTCTGGGATTTTGAATGTGATTGCACTGAATTAGTTGTGAAGAACTAACATTTTGACACTACTGAGTCACCTTATCAATGACATGAAATATCTCATTTATTTTAACTCTTTATTTCATCAGAGTTTTGTAGTTTTTCTATAAATTTTGAACATATTTTGTTAGATTTATACCTAAGTATTCCATTTTGGGGGATGCTGATATAAAGGATACTGTGTTTTTGACTTCAAATTTTACTTGGTCACTGTTGGTTTATGGAAAAGCAATTGACTTTTGTATATTAACCTTATATCCTACAATCTTGCTATAATTGTTTATTTGTTGCTGAAGACTTTTTTTTTATTATTTGAGACCTTTTAAAATAAACAATCATGTCATTTGTGAACAAAGAAAGTTTTTTGGTCTTTCTTTTCAATATAAATGCCTTTCACTTACTTTTCTTGACTTAATGCATTACCAAGAATTACCAATCCAACTGTGAAAAGGACTGGTAAGCAGTTTGTTATAGTTTCAACAATATCTTCTTAAGATCTTTTTTACAATATCATCTTGTCATTTTGTAAATGTCTTGTAATGTTTCCTATTTCTAACCTAAATTGATTATTTGTGTTTTCTCGCTCTCTTTCTTTTTTTTTAAATCTGCATCATGATGAGGTTTATCAAATATACGGATCCGTATAATGTAACAATTTTTGGTCTTATCAGTCCTTTTATTGCATGTTTGTTTGTTCAGTCACCAAGTGGTGTCTGACTCTGCAACCCCAAGGACTGCCGCATACCCGGCTTCCCTGTCCCTCACCATCTCCCAGAGTTTGCCCAAGTCCATGTCTATAGCATTGGTGATACCATCCAACCATCTCATCCTCTGTCAGCCTCTTCCCCTTCTGCTTTCAATCTTTCCCTGTGAACAGTCAGCTGTTCACATCAGGTGGCCAAAGTGTTAGAGCTTCAGCTTCAGCATCAGTCCTTCCAATGAGCATTCTATTGCTTATATGTTTTCTGTTATATCCCTTTCTATCCTTCTCTTTCTGGTTTCTTTTCTTTTCTTTAGGTTTACTTTACTGTTGTCTTACTAACTTCATGAGATAGATGTTTAGCTTTTTTATTTCATCTTTTCTTTTTTGTAATGAATACCCTACATTTCGCTCTGGGAACGGGCCTAGCTGCAGTCTTTGATTATCATAAATTAATCAAATAATAAGTATGGTTATTAATTCACATATAAATATGGAGATTTTTCTAGGGCTTTCTGTTGTTGTTAGTTATTTTTAAGTTTAACAGGATTGTAGTTATTAGAACATATTTTGGTTACTGCAATCCTTTGAAATTTGTTGTTTCCTTGATGAATCACCATGATCAATTTTTAACAAGGCACAGCAGTGTGTGCCTGAAAAGCATACGTATTCGGCAGTTGCTGTTACTGCTGCTAAGTCGCTTCAGTTGTGTCCGACTCTGTGCGACCCCATAGAGGGCAGCCCACAAGGTTCTGCCATCCCTGGGATTCTCCAGGCAAGAACACTGGAGTGGGTTGCCATTTCCTTCTCCAATGCATGGAAGTGAAAAATGAAAGTGAAGTCGCTCAGTCGTGTCCGAATCTTCACGATCCCATGGACTGCAGCCCACCAGGTTCCTCCATCCATGGGATTTTCCAGGTAAGAGTACTGGAATGGGGTGCCATTCAGTTGCTGGGTACTATTTTCTACAAGTCAATCTGTTACAAGTGTATTAATCATGTTGTTCAGATCTTCCAAATATTTCCTGATTTTTTTCTCTACTTCTATCATTTTTGCTGAGAAAATTGTCTCATTGCGCTTATTGGTTTTTCCATTTCTCCTTGTAGTTCTGTTTATTTCTGTATCTTGAGACTGTGACATCAGGTAAAGACAAACTTGGAATGGGTTAAGATGACTGACATTTTCTTACAAGGTTTCCCTCTTTGCCACTAGTTGTGTGCTTTATCTATTTTGATACTAGTATAGCTTAATCGGCCTTTTTTGTATTAAACAGTCATTAAGATGGCGGGTTGTGTGCAGCTGTAGTGACGGGAGCAATGGGGGAGTCTGCTGCACCCCAACTTGCTCCTCTCTCGGGGCTCCGTCGATGGGCTGGGGAGAGAGCCCCCACAGGCGGCCAGATACCCAGCGGGACGATGCCAGCAGCTCGGGTCCCTCCCACCCTGGGGTGGCACAGGACCCGGACCCCAAGTGCAAGATGGGAGGCAAGTTGACGTCTTGCGGGACAGAAGAGGGAATCCCGAAGGAAAAAGGAGATCTAGGCGCTGCAGAGACCCCAGGGAAAGCCGGGGAAGGAAGCCCAGGATGCTGCCAACAAGCAGGAAGACAAGGAAGGAGAGAAAGACACAGAAACGCAGAGGCGGCCAAGGAAGACGGCCCGACGGCAGAGCCAAAGCAGACGGAGGTGCGGAAGAGACGGCCGCCGCCTCGCGGCCTGGGTGCGAGGGGCGGGGCCTGGGTGCGAGGGGCGGGGCCTGGGTGCGAGGGGCGGGGCCCCCAGAGCTTTGAAGATCCCGGAGGCAGAGCCCGCGGCCCCCAGCCAGGGCCCCACCAGCTTCAGACTCTAAACTGAGCAGCAGCGGGGCTGCCCCGTCCTCCTAGGTGATTCCAGCAAGCACAGAAGCGCCCAGTTCCGTGCCGCGAGACCCTGGCAGCTAACTCTGATCAAACGGTAGTAGTGACAGAGTAACGAGGACAGCCCATGAGAAAAAGCATTACTGCTTAACAACCACCTGTCTCTGTGTGTGTGTGTCTCTCTGTCTCTCTTGCGTATGTCTCTCTCTCCTATACTGCTGCTGCTGCTAAGTCGCTTCAGTCGTGTCCCACTCTGCGACCCCATAGACAGCAGCCCACCAGGCTCCCCTGTCCCTGGGCTTCTCCAGGCAAGAACACTGGAGTGGGGCGCCATTCCCTTCTCCAATGCATGAAAGTGAAAAGTGAAAGTGAAGTCGCTGTGGTGTCCGACCCTCAGCGACCCCAGGGACTGCAGCCTACCAGGTTCCTCTGTCCGTGGGATTTTCCAGGCAAGAGTACTGGAGTGGGGTGCTAACTTGTTTCAAATTGGAAGTAATGATATTATTGCACAGGAAACAGGATGTGGTCTCATAAAGGGTGGGAGAGGGTGGGGAGACTGAAAATGCTAACTTTGTGGGGAAGTATCTAACATACCTTCAGCCAACTCTACCAGTCAGTCCGATTTTAAAGATTAGTATCTGAATGCACAGTACACCTTCTGTACCTGAATTGCTGTTTTCCGTGCATGTCCACCACTAAGATCTGAGCCTCTTTCTTGCAAGTGGAGTTGGGAGTGATGCCTTTGATTCTGCCTGCAGGGCCTGTGCTGAGGGAAACGGATGTTTATGAAAGCAGTATTTTCTGTGTTTTCTTTTTCATTTACAGCCATTCTTATTTTGATGTTTTTTAATGTTGTGGATGAACGCTAGCTATCTTTCAGACAGCTCGTGGTAGCCTGTCCACATGTGTCTTGATGCCAGTACTCCATTCTTCCTTCCCATGTCCTTTGGGGGTAACAAGCATTCATCCTACACCTCCTTAGATTTCTCACTGCTAGTTAATGCATGTCCTTGGTTGGGTGTACCAGTAGTTCTGTTTACACGTTAGTGGAAATGAAAAAAAGCACATTCACTGCAGTTCCAGTTTTTCCTTCCATTCTGTGTCAGAGACATCAACACACCATGCACTGGAAACTGGAAAAAAAATTTTTAAAAAGTACAATGGACGCATTGAAATGATATGCAATTGTATAAATGATACAACTGTAATACAGTGAAACAATTAAAAAAAATTTAAGCTTGCAGGTTGTATCTCTTCCACCCTTTTATTTCCAACTTTTTGTTTTTATTTTGAGTTGTATAACTTACAAGCAGTAAATAGTAAATTTTACAAGTTCAATATGACCACTTTTGTCTTTTAATAGGAGCATATAATTACTGATATTTCGGGTTTAAATTCTCCTATTTTATATTCATTTTCAATTAACCTAACCTTCTTTATGTTCTTATTTTCCTTCTTTCTTCCTTTGTTTTCTGGTAGATTTTTCTTAATATCCTATCTTTGCCCTCTTCCCTCCAATCAAAATCAAGTTGGTAGCTATACAATTACTATTCTTTCAGTAGTTATCCTGAAGAATACAAGGTGCATCTTTAAATTATCAGACTATTATTGCTTGATTATTTTATTCATTTTCATGACGTTATAACAGTCTTGAAATACTTTAACTCCACTTTTGTGCTGTTTTTCTCAAATTTTGTGCTTTTTTTGGTGTTGTATCTCAATTCCATACACCGCTCCTTTGACCTTCTGTGTTTCATGTTTATTATTTTCTTCTTATTTTCCTTTCAAAACCAGAAAAACCCTTTTTACAGAACTTATAGTCCTACTTGAGACTCAACATACAAATAAATAACTAAAATGTATAAAGAACTAAAACCATCAGACATCAGATGGTGCTAAACATTTCAGAGAAAAACAAAGCAGAAAAGGAAAACATGGAAAGTTGGACAGCACAGTTGAAATTTTGAATGAGGTGATTAGGGAAGACCACCCCAGACAGTTGAGGTTTGAGCAGAGGTCTATAGGGATTGAGGGGCTAAGCCATGAAGACATGCATAGAAGAATATTTGCAGACACAGAGAGCTGCCAATAGAAAGCCTCCAAGGTAGAGCTGTAGTTGACATCTTCCAAGGTCAGTGAGGAGGCTGGGGTGGCTGGAGTTAAATGAGTGTGAAAGAGTAGAAATAAGATACCCCACTATCAGAGAGGTAGTGAGGGTGTTCATAAAGAGGTAACAGGCGGGAGTCAAGTGATTTCACTAGGGCTTTCATAGACAGAATTTTGGCTTATTATTATGATATAAAACCCAAGGTAAGAGAAGCAATTGTATTTGAATGCGAAATGCAGTTTTTTAGCTTACGGTTTTAGAGGGTTTATTATATGCCAGGCACTGTATTAAGTTCCTTATGTGTAAGATTTTATTTCATACTCAGTGTATAAGAAGAATGTAGATTCCACACAGGTTAATTAATTTACCCAAGCTCACAACTTATATGCAAAAAATTCTGAGTCACATCCATGTGGCCTCTTACTTCTAATTTTGTGTTCCTCTGAGTTGTCACTGAATGACTGAATAGTTACCAATCATCTGGAGAGATCTAGCTCTGAAATCTGTGAATGAGTTTTTCTACTTCCTTTATGTTTAGTGCACAGGGCATTAGCGAACGATCCCAAGAGGCTCGATTGGTTTACCATGTGGGTCATTTTTGTTCTCTGTTTTTACTGACATATGCTACACACTTAAGTTATGGGCCATTTTTTCCCCCCCAGAAGTGCCTATTGCCAATCCACAAGGATGGAAAAGGCAACGGCACCCCACTCCGGTACTCTTGCCTGGAAAATCCCATGGACAGAGGAGCCTGGAAGGCTGCAGTCCATGGGGTCGCTGAGGGTCGGACACGACTGAGCGACTTCACTTTCACTTTTCACTTTCATGCATTGGAGAAGGAAATGGCGCCCCACTCCAGTGTTCTTGCCTGGAGAATCCCAGGGACAGGGGAACCTGGTGGGCTGCCGTCTATAGGGTCGCACAGAGTCAGACACAATTGAAGTGACTTAGTATAGCATAAACATCATTATTGAAAAAACACTGTGTCCCATAAAGGATATTGGTCTATGAGTTATTTTAACCAACTATATGACCTTTTACCTACATCTGAGTGCCCTGTTATATTCCCTTTACACTTTATATGATGCAAAATATGAGTTAAATGAATAGACTATACAAGAAAAACCTGTACTTGAAATAATCCAATGTTACATTTGTAATGTCACAAATGAGTGTCATATGCATTCTTTATCATCTTTATCTTCATGCCTGATTAGCCTTCCTCAGAAGGAAGGATGCTGGCTAACTCAACCCCTGTGCAACAATCAGGAGGCTGTGTGATTCACTTTATTTTGTACACAGTCTGGCTAGAAAGCTGAAGATTTATTGATGCAATGTAAAATATTAGCTGGCAGGTAAAAATAAGCCTGTTAATGAATGTGATTAGAACAGCAGCTGGAATGAATTGCAGTGTTTGCAACATCAATGGAATTAATAGACCTTAAAATATTCAGGGAATCAATTAAAAGTCTTCCTCGGGATTCAAACAATGTGTGTTCACGTGCTTAACTTTAAAATGAGCACCGGGAGAAGAAATGGCCAAACCTTCTGTCAGAAAAGCGTTTAAAGATTCTCAGGGCGTCTGGCTGTTTCTGGGTCCAGCCAGCTTCTGAAGGAAGCCCTGGTGGGCTGAGCAGCAGGCAGCTCGAAACGCAGGCTCTAGACAGTGCTTGCAAGAATTAAACAAGAAAAGCACGTGAGAGCAATTGAAATACGTGTCTTGGCTGCACTCCCTGAAGGTTCTGCAACCTCGTTAACCTTTGAGAAGAGCACGGCTTCCTAGCAGGATGAAAGAGGAAAAGAAGGTGATAGTATCTTAAGCATATTCTCTAATGGTCACCCCAAAGACCTTGAAAAGTTTCAAGCCAGAAGTTTTAGGATGAATAGTCTTATATAAAAGTCTTGGGGAGGAATTAATTGGACAGCATCATGTACAAGCAATGGAATGTAGATATTATCTAGCATTCCCCAAACTAGATTCCTTAACCCCTACTTCCCCCACCAACAAACACATTAAATAGACTTTTTAGTTACACCTTTATGCCTTTACCTCTGGGAGAAAGCACTTATGTCCATATAATTGTTCTATAATGCAAAGTTGAAAGTTTCTCTTCAATATAAAATAGAAGCCCAAGATAATAAAGTGGGGGAGATTATTTAGTTCAGACTATGATGGTCTAAAACCCCATTTTAATTTTGGAAATATCCATGCCTTATTCCATGTCTCAGTCCAAAGGATATCTACTTGTTCATAGGTTACTTACATCCTGCACAGTTTTTATGGTGTTTTCTTCTCATTCATCAGTAGGAAGCTGGGTAGAGTCAGAAATCCTGCAGACATAAAGCCTGGTTTTGTGAAGATGACGTCATCCTCTGGACCTGTGAAACTTCCTACCAGTTTCTTAGTGTCCATGGCTCCAAGCTTTAATGTTACCCTTAGACCCAAGCAGCCGGTGTTCTGCCTTGGCCCCACACAGGCTCATGACCATCTGCTGGCTGCTTTTTCTGAAGACAGGAGTTTTTCACTCCTATGGGTGAATACCAAGGGGCATGATTGCTGGATTGTGTTAAGAGTATGATTACTTTTATCAGAGGCTGAAAAACTACGTTCTAACATGGCTGTACCACTTTGTGTTCCCACAAGCAACAGAGGAGTGTTTCTCTTGCTCCAAATCTTGGCCAGATTTTTTTTTTTTTTCAGGGAGATGGCTGTGGAGATGTGCCCACTCAGTGCTAAACTCCTGTTCTAGACTATGCTCTGGGAAGCAGAACCCCCAAATTCCTGCTTAAATCCATGAGCTGGCTTTTAGGGTCACAGTGTGTTCTCACAGACATGGACTGTGAAGCTTTGGGTGTATGTGTCTGTAAATCTAAGGGGTAGATGGTGGGTGGCTGTTTATGGAGGGAGACTGCACGTGGTGGGTGAGTGGAGTTTAGACATGAGGATGCAACCGGGTCCATGGAGGACAGGGGGAAAATCGAGGCTGGCCACATGCGTAGGGAGTCTCTATCTGTGTGTGTGCCCCAGGCCCCTCAGGGCCTGCCAAGCAGCTGCAGCCACCCATGGTCAAAACCACGTGAGGAGTCGAGCTGTCTGTGCCCTGGGTAACCAGAAAGGACCCTGAGGCACACTTTGCCTTCTCATTGATTTTCTCTAGTTGTTTTCTTGGGCAACTGAAGCACCCACTTGAAATTTTACTGCTGCGATGATCAGAAGCCATAGGGGTAATCTGTTTATTTGACTGTCCTTCTGGTCTCAGCAGCTTGGTTCCTATTTTCGCGTCTCCTATGGCTCCCTTATTTGCAGATATGTGACTTCACTGGCAGAGTCTCACTCCATGATCCAGCCACTGAACTTCCCCTCATCCCCGTCACCGTCCATACAGGTTTTTTCCCACGGTATCACTCCCTCTCATCTTCCACTTTGGCCTCACAAGCGGCTTCTATTATCTTTGCCTTGGTCCAATCCACGGTGTGCAGTGGCGAAATTTTCAGGTGGAAGGGGAGTGTGGTGTAGTCCTACTGCGGGGAGCAGGAGGAAGAGGAAGGGGGAGAAAGCACTCTGTATATTTAGCCATGGACACCTTGAAACCACAGGCTACTGAGGCTACATATTCTTCTTCTACTACTGCTACTAAGTCACTTCAGTCGTGCCCGACGCTGTGCGACCCCAGAGACGGCAGCCCATCAGGCTCCCCCGTCCCTGGGATGCTCCAGGCAAGAGTACTGGAGTGGGGTGCCATTGCCTTCTCCACATATTCTTCTAGGGTTTATGATATTTGTCAATTAACCATTTGAAGACCCATAAAAAGAAAAATGCATTCTCTTTGAAGAGCACTAAGGAGAACAAATTATTATTTTTTTCAGATAAAGAAAATGAAGAATTAACATGTAAACCTCCTAGTCACAAGCTCAGATGCTGATCTGGGGACAGGAGGGACATGTAGGTGTTGAGAGAAGGTAGGTTTAAATCCCACTGATTCAGGAAAAATAAAAGACAAGTTGGGACCAAGAAAGTACATGGATCATTGAGAGGTGAAAAGAGCGCACTGAACTGTCACCAGGGAGGAGGACTTAATCTGGGCTTTTATCAGCCACTGCCTGTGGGAGTTTGAACACTTCACTTTCACCTTCAGGTTCCTCATTTGTAAACGTAGCATTTCTTCCTTGACACCGTGCAGGGTGGTTGTGGAACATGAAGTGAGACATTGGCCATGGAAATGCTTTGTCTGCTGGCATGCACTATACAGACGCGGGGGCTCCAAGTTCTCTGCCACGTTCAGATATGTCTGAGGCCTAGACCCGGTCAAGGCTAGTAAGCCTAGCTTGTGTTTTTCCCAAAAGCTGCTATGGTTGGCTTTAAAAGTTTGTTGGCAAAATGAAAATAATACAGATAATATTCTGCTTCTGTCGCACAATACTTTATTTCATTTTTTTGTTTTGTTTTATAAATAGAAATATGCATATGTTATGATGAGCCAACAAGATCATACCAAGGATCTCCCAAATAGATCCTTACATGGGAAGGAAAGCTATCTTCCTCAAGGAGGCCTAATTCTATGAGACATCAGTGATTTAAAAGTTAGAACAGCAACTTGGCCATTATCGAGCTCTGATGGACCTTGGGCATCATATTATCTAGCTTATTGGAAGCTAGTTTCCTTGGCTATGAAATTAATACATTACCATAATTTCTAAAATCTCTTTCATCTCTGATTTTTGATTCTAAGTCTACCATACACATACTCAGTTTTTTTTTTTTTTTTTTATGATGAATGCTGTTGCTGCTGCTAAGTCGCTTCAGTCATGCCCGACTCTGTGACCACATAGATGGCAGCCCACCAGACTCTGCCATCCCTGGGATTCTCCAAGCAAGAACCCTGGAGTGGGTTGCCATTTCCTTCTCCAATGCATGAAAGTGAAAATTGAAAGTGAACTTGCTCAGTCATGTCCGACTCTCCGTAACCCCATGGACTGTAGCCTACCAGGCTCCTCCGTCCATGGGATTCTCCAGGCAAGAGTACTGGAGTGGGTTGCCATGGCCTTCTCCAAAATGATGAATAAGCAGACGCAAAGCCAACCAGAACCTAACTCATCAAAATCATTAACTGATTAATTAAATATTCTATCTGTTCAACAGTTGTTTCCTGAATGTCCTCTTCATGCCGGTTCTAGGTGCTGGGACACCCAGGAAAATAAGAGGCACACGACCCATGCTCTCACAGTGCTCACTGCCTAGCAGGAAGGAAAACAAAGAAGTGGATAGTGAATAAGGAAAATGCTGGACAGAGACATGCTATGAAATGGGAAATTTTACGTTCACCAACTAACTCTGCCTCCTTCCTCCCATAAATCCCAAGATTTCTGATGGAGTAATACCTTTTAAGTAGACTTAGAGCATTTGGTTTGCCTGTATGGTGACAAAAAGAGCAAATCACTGAAAAGGGTTTAGGGAATTCTGAATCTTTGAGATTTGTAACTCTTTCCATTTGGAGAGCGGGAAATCTAGACCCCAAATGAACTTGGGCTTAGAGACAGCATCAAATAGGTGAGATTTGTCTGTGGGGAAAACACTGACCCACATAGTCATTGAGCCACCATGGGTCACAATCTAGGCAGACTTTGGCATCTTAGTCGAGTCTATTGATAGGAAAAAGATCCCAAATGTGATGGAAATAATTTGAAAGCTTGCAAAGCCTTATCAGTAGTCACTATATATTTGCAATTAAAAAAAGAGAGAGAGAGAGAAACCATCACCTATAGTGATAAAACACAAAGCTGAAAACTTAAAAATAGGTAAGAAATAGTCTTGAATTTAATTGAGCATCAGCACTAGAGAAATTGGTCAAACCGGAACATATGACCTTCAGTTAGAGAGAAGTCTTTATGGGTATTTTAAAGCTCAGTGGTGAAAGTGCTGGTCCCTTATTATACCATATTTCTTGTCTAAATATATGGCTTTCTTTTCCCTTGATTTAGCAAATGTTACACTTGTGCTTGACGGTCATGAGCACAGTCATTTTATTTGACACATAAGTGGAACAAAGTAAGAAGGGAGAAAAGAGTAGGAAAATTTTCTGAAGAGAGCAGTGTATGTGGACACTTGAGAAAGAAGTCCTGACAACCAGTAGATAACCAGGTCCTGGAGACGTAGCACACAGCACCGTGACTGCAGACCACAACAGCATATTATAAACATCAAACTCAGGAAGGGACTGGATGCTGACTATTCCTACCACAAAATAGAAATGACCATTATTTGGTGAGTGGAGATGTTCGCTAATGCTATAAGGGCAATCATACTGCAATGCAGAAATGTATCAGATTAACGTGTTGCACACTTTAAACTCACATGATGTTCAGTTCAGTTCAGTTGCTCAGTCGTGTCCGATTCTTTGTGACTCCATGAATCGCAGCACGCCAGGACTCCCTGTCCATCACCAGTTCTCGGAGTTCACTAAGACTCATGTCCATCCAGTCAGTGATGCCATCCAGCCATCTCATCCTCTGTCGTCCCCTTCTCCTCCTGCCCCTAATCCCTCCCAGCATCAGAGTCTTTTCCAATGAGTCAACTCTTCGCATGAGGTGGCCAAAGTACTGGAGTTTCAGCTTTAGCATCATTCCTTCCAAAGAAATCCCAGGGTTGATCTTCAGAATGGACTGGTTGGATCTCCTTGCAGTCCAAGGGACTCTCAAGAGTCTTCTCCAACACCACAGTTCAAAAGCATCGATTCTTCGGCGCTCAGCTTTCTTCACAGTCCAACTCTCACATCCATACATGACTACTGGAAAAACCATATCCTTGACTAGAGAGACCTTCGTTGGCAAAGTAATGTCTCTGCTTTTCAATATGCTATCTAGGTTGGTCATAACTTTCCTTCCAAGGAGTAAGCATCTTTTAATTTCATGATGTTACATGTTAGCTATATTTCCATTAAGGAAAAGGAAGACCTGTTTCAAATTCACCCCGCTGTGCAGGGTGAAAGGCAAGAAACATAAGTGAGGTTGGCAGAAAGAGGGTATTTATCTCATGGCTAGGAAGGAAAAGGCAGAGACTGTAGCCAGGGTGGTGGAAAACAGTTGTGAGTAACATCAAGGGACTGGTGACAGACTGCAACTTGTGATTTATATTTGGGAATCTTTGTTAATCAGCTATCGGTGTGTTAAAATGTGCCTATTTTTGAACATTTACCTTGGATGTCCCAGTGTCCTCAGCCAGGCTTGCATCTTCTTTTAAGACAAGCTTAATGCTCTTTTTTAATCGTTCAGCACAGCTACTGTTAGAAGTGAATGACTGGCTGACGTTTTAGCACCAACTCCAATCTATCTTCCTCACTAAATGCTGAATTAGAGACTTTATGCACACAAAAAATATGGATTTCAAGAAGTTACCTGAGGTGGTTAATGTGCTCAAAGGTCAATGAAATAAGGTGTGTTTTGGAAGAATATAATCTAAAGCATTAAAAAAATATAGATTTGAGAGTTCTTTTGCAAGTTTTGCCGTCTAAAATGCAATATTTCGTTTCTGTGAGATTAATACACCCACAAAAGAAATCGTTCCTTGTCCTTTGAGTTGTTTCTGAAGCCACTGTAACACCAAGTCTATACTGAACAGAATATGCAAGGGCAAGGGAAACTATAACAGCCTGGTGTGATTATGAGGTTTAAGCAGAAAACAAGATTCAGGGAAAGTGTTTTGCAACACTGTCTCCTCCAAATAACAGAGTATTTACTGATTCACCAAGAAAACGCCAATTTTCACAAGGGTTGTGGATGTCACAAGCAATTAGTGTGTCTACGAAAGAGCTTCTGCAATTCCGAGAGGAGACAGGAAAATGTTATACAGAATGTGACATGTGGGGGTCATTTCAAAAGTAATGGATACCGACACAGAGCTACAAACAATTTTAAGGTTTACACATCACTCAAAGAAATTGGATTAGAGCCAGAGAAAAAGATGTTTTATATTACAGTTTCCAAAAAAAAGTCTTAAGGTCATTTGATCCAAGACAGGATAATATCTACCGTCTTTTGAAATGGAATGTACATGAAGGCAAAGGGTTGTATGTCATTTCTGAGGTAAAATGTTACCATTTTGAGCACATTCCTTTCCAAAAGACTTCATACCAATAATAGCCTATACATATTAAAATAGTTTACAAGTGGCATGTAAATAAAGTACCTGAATCCTGGTGCTCAAAAGTCTTATCATCCGCTGAAAGAAATGCTCATTAGCTGTTTCATAGACTTTGTCTAAATTGTCAAACAAGAGTGGACTGCCATTTGCTTTTCTTATTAATAGAAACATAGTTTACTGCTGTGACTCAGAGTTGGGATGACTTTTGCACGCATTGGTTGGGAGAGTGGTTGGATCCTTTGAGAAGAGTTCTGGTAGCCGTCATGAAAGTTCCTTTTATTTCTGTGGGCCTTGAAGTGGTTTGAATGGTGGCCTTCCAAAGTTCTGTGAATGGTGGCCTTCAAAAAGATATGCTTACATCCCAATTCCTGAGATTGACAGATGTCACCTTACTTTGGAAAAAGTGTCATTGTAAATGTAAATCAAGGGCCTTGAGATAAAGAGGTTATCTTGGACTATGTGAGTGGACCCTAAATCCTTACGATGTTTTTTATGAGAGAAAGGCAGAGCGAGGTTTCAAACAGAAGAAAGGACACAGAGAATAAGGCACTGTGAAGACACAGAGGATGGTGGAACAATGTGGCCACAGGAAGTCAAGAAATGCCAGTGGCCAGCTGAAACTGGAAGCGGTAAGGAAGGGCTCTTCCCCTGGAGCCTCCTGAAGGAGTGGGGCTTGGTGGAAACCTTGAGTTTGGACTTCTGGTCTACGAGAGTGTGAGAAAATAGTTTTTTATTGTCTTAAGCACCAGGTTTGTGGTATAGTTTATCTACAGTGGCCACAGGAAACTAACACAGACACCTTTACCTCCTACGGTTCCTGAGTAGCAAAAGACAAGGGCACCAAGTAGAAGCTTGTCTAACTTGCCCATCCTCCATGACTCGTTCTGCATCCAGGTGAGGTCATACACACACTGGGAGGTGACAGAAAAGATAGAGCAAGTCGTCTAAATTCCACATGTGAAAAAAGATAGAAATCATTTCTTACCACAATACAGCTCCTTGTTTCCTTTTTACTTGCCTCCTCTCCACCTTTTCGGTCTTTGGAAGAGGAGGGCAGGTGAGACATAGCAAGAGGAAGGGACTAACAGGAAACTAGGAATAGGCTGAAAATAGTAAGGACTCTTTCCTGAGAAGAAAGTGCAATTATGGAAAATAAAGAAACTGAAAGATAAATGCACAAAGAAACAAAGAAAACAGACACATAGGATAGATATAAATTAACACTGAGAGAATACTGTGACTTTTTTCCAGCAATCCTAACATTTGATGAAGAAGGTAGATTATCCTACCAAACTAGGAGATAGAATATTTCTATGTTTTGACAAAGTTGCTGAATGGTTCAGTTGCTCAGTCATGTCCAACGGTTTGCAACCCCATGGACTGCAGCATGCCGGGCTTCCCTGTCCTTCACCATCTCCTGGAGCTTGCTCAAACTCCTGTCCATTGTGTCGGTGATGCCATCCAACCGTCTCATCCTCTGCCATCCTCTTCTCCTGCCCTCAATCTTTCCCAGCATCAGGGTCTTTTCCAATGAAATGGCTCTTTGCATCAGATGTAGCTGGTGGTGAAAGTAAAGTCTGATGCTGTAAAGAGCAAAATTGCATAGGAACCTGGAATGTCAGGTCCGTGAATCAAGGCAAATTGGAAGCGGTCAAACGGGAGACGGTGAGAGTAAACATCGATATTTTAGGAGTCAGTGAACTCAAATGGACTGGAACGGGTGGATTTAATTCATATGACCACTATATCCACTACTGTGGGCAAGAATCCCTCAGAAGAAATGGAGTAGCCCTCATAGTCAACAAAAAGAGTCTAAAATGAAGTTCTTGTATCAGTCTCAGCAATGACAGAATGATCTCGGCAAACTCTGGAAATCTCATTTCCAAGGCAAAGCATAAAATATCAAAACAATCCAAGTCTGTACCACAACCACTAATGCTGAGGAAGTTAAAGTTGAATGGTTCTATGAAGACCTACAAGACCTTCTAGAATTAACGCTGAAAAAAAGATGTCTTCTTCATCACAGGGGACTGGAATGCAAAAGTAGGAATTGAAGAGATACCTGGAGTCACAGGCAAGTTTGGCCTTGGCGTACAAAATGACGCAGGGCAAAGGCTAACAAGAGTTTTGCCAAGATAACACACCAGTCACAGCAAACACCCTCTTCCAATGACACAAGTTGCTGAATAAAGAAACACAGAAGTGACTTGCATAGGATCATTTAACTTTCTAACCCTTAGAAACATTTTAGTTTTTTATTTGGCTGTAGAAGGCAATGGCACCCCACTCCAGTACGCTTGCCTGGAAAATCCCATGGATGGAGGAGCCTGGTAGGCTGTGGTCCATGGGGTTGCTAAGAGTCGGATATGACTGAGCAACTTCACTTTCCCGTTTCACTTTACTGCATTGGAGAAGGAAATGGCAAGCCACTCCAGTGTTCTTGCCTGGAGAATCCCAGGGACGGGAGAGCCTGATGGGGTGCTGTCTATGGGGTCGCACAGAGTTGGACACGACTGAAGCGACTTAGCAGCAGCAGCCAGGTTCTAGCTGCGACATGCAGAATCTTTCAGCACAACATGCAAACTCTTAGTAGTGGTTTGTGGGATATAGTTCCTCAACCAGGGATGGAACNTGCTGTCTATGGGGTCGCAGAGAGTTGGACATGACTGAAGCGACTTAGCAGCAGCAGCCAGGTTCTAGCTGCGACATGCAGAATCTTTCAGTTCAACATGCAAACTCTTAGTAGTGGTTTGTGGGATATAGTTCCTCAACCAGGGATGGAACTTGGGCTCCCTGCATTGGGAGCATGGAGCCTCAGCCACTGAACCACCAGGGAAATCTCATAACGTCACTTAATTTTACACAGAATTTGGCGGGGCAGGGGGCATCTGGAACAGCTAGGAGCATATTGTTTTAGCTCTCATTGAAGTCAGAGACTTTGTTCTTGGTCTCTGGTTTCTTTCTCATCTACCTCTCTCCTTTGCCCTACCTTTGACGCATGGTTCCTCAAATTTCCCTTAAAGGGGATAAATCTTCTTGATCTTATTTCTAGATCTCCTCAGTCAATTCAATTTAGGATGTTAGTTCAATAAATTAACTTGTCTCTTGACTAGTATGTTTTGACTTTTGGCCCCTTGGCTTTAAATATTGGGCTTAAACATTGATGTTTCGCTAGAAACCTTTGACTTCATATGGGCTTCATAACGGGCTTTCCAACTGGCACGAATGGTCAAGAACCCGCCTGCCAATGCAGGGAGACGTAAGAGACACGGCTTCAATTCATGAGTTGGGAAGATCCCCTGGAGGAGGAAGATGTGTATAAGAGACAGTGCCGGGCTTCCCTGTCCTTCACCATCTCCNTTCGCTAGAAACCTTTGACTTCATATGGGCTTCATAACGAGCTTTCCAACTGGCACGAATGGTCAAGAACCCGCCTGCCAATGCAGGGAGACGTAAGAGACATGGCTTCAATTCATGAGTTGGGAAGATCCCCTGGAGGAGGAAATGGCTACTCACTCCAGTGTTCTTGCCTGGAGGACCCCATAGACAGAGAAGCCTGGTGGGCCATGGTCCACAGAGTCACAAAGAGTTGGCCACAACTGAAATGACTTAGCACGCATTGCATGTGCTTCATAAAATGGCAGTCCAGCCCTCTAATGTCTAAAGTAGTGGAGGTTCCTCTCAGCGAAAAGAAATGTACAACTAGACAACCCTGCAGGCTCACTCGGGCCAGCTCACATTCAGGTGCCATGAGGGGACTGGGAATGTCGGGTTACTCCCAGGTAACTGCTCAGACAGTGGCGACTTGTGAGGAAACTCTTGTGTTCTCTGGGTTAAGGAGAAGAAGCCAAAGTGAAGACAGATTGGACTTGCTTCAGTGCACACAGCTGTAGGAGTAACTTGGTGAGCTGGTACACAGTAAACGGCTTTGTGGGACGCCGCCATGTGGACCAGAGTTGCTTTGGAAGATGTCCACTCCAACAACTCAGGTGCTGTAGCCTAAGCCTGGATCTTCCTGACTTCCTGATCCATCCACCATTTTTCTTTCCTCGACTAGGTCTCCCTGCAGCCTTCCACTTTGGCCAAGCCTAGACAATGAACAGTGATGTCATGCTCCTGGGACTTTGTCAGAGACACCTGTCCCTTCATCCCTGCCTAACTGAGATCCTGGGCATTTCAAGGCCCCGCCTAACCCGAGCCTCTCATAGTTACGGACTTCCTCCTCTCCAGGCAAGTCACACTGCTGGAGCCCCTCCTCTCATCGGTCCTGTTTCACAACTGATGCGCTTTCTTTCTCCCACTGAACTGTAACTTCCCAGGGCCTTGTGTCTTGCTTGTCTTTGTATAGCTGACAGAGGACTTTTTCTCTTGTATCTGTTCAATACACATCGTCTAATGATTTAAAACAGCAACAATAACAAAAAACAGAAAGGGCTTCTAGAGAAAATTGCGATTTGGACAGTCACAAAATAATTTTAAAACTTCCAGAGTTGCGGAGAACCTTGAAGGAATTGCCTGGAATGCCCAGAAATCAAGTAAACATTTGAGAATTAAGAAAGTAGTTCATTATCCATAATTAGATAGAGACAAAAAGTTTTGGAACTAGCTCAGAAGTTGCCTTGTACAAGTTACTGCAGATGGGAAAACCAAAGATCATTGCTGCTGAACTCTTTTTTTTTTTTTTTAATTTTTAATTTTTTAGTTTGTTTTGCTTTACAATATTGTACTCATTTTGCCATACATTGACATAAATCAGCCATAAGTGTACCTGAGTTCCCAATCCGGACCCCCTTCCTTCCCCCTCCCTCCCCACACCATCCCTCCAGATCATCCCCACCCATCAGTCCCAAGCCTTCTGCATCGAACCTAGACCGGCAATCCGTTTCCCTTATGATATCATACATGTTACAATGCCATATTCCCAAATCCTCCCACCCTCTCCCTCTCCCACAGAGTCCAAAAGGCTGTTCTACCGAACTCTTGATAGCTTAGAATGTCTTGCTTGGATTGTGGCAACAGCCTCCTAACTGGTTTCTGTCCTTCATGTCTCCCCCAAACCACGGTCTTTACAAAGTAATATTTATAAAGCGAGAAGGTGACGCTGCCTCGGTCCTGCTCTGAGAATGATGTCCAGACACCATGGACTGGCGTGCAGGCTCTTTTGTGGCCCTTCTCCTCCTGCCTTTCCAGTCATATCTTGGCAAACTGTATGTTCTTCTTTCAAATTCATTACTTCTCTGATTCCATGCTCCCTCAGGTCTATGTTTTTTGAGGGATTTTTTTTTCCTGGAATTTTCTCCCTTTTTTCATCTTTTGATACAAATTCCTTTTTTTTTTTTTTTGGTAAATTAATTTATTTTAATTGGAGGCTAACTACTTTACAATACTGTGGTTGTTTTTGCCATGAATCAGCCATGGGTGTACATGTGTCCTCCATCCTGAACCCCCCCTCCCACCTCCCTCCCCATCCCATCCCTCAGGGTTGTTCTTATTGTTTCAAATCCACTGAAGCAAATTCTCCAGGCTGAGTGTGCTCCAGGTGCAAATGTTATCCCAGCACCTTTCAGGACAGCGTTTTCTACACTCTGTCCTAGTAACTGATGTTTGTTGTTCTTTTTCCTAAAGAAAGTCAGGATCACGTCTCACTCACGCGTCTGGGGCTTTGGGAATCCCTACCACAGAGGAGCTATTTTAGGTGATGATGCCATTGAGGTTCCCCAGGAAGAGCCCGCAGACTGAAGACAGCGTCAGGCTGAGGATGGAGACCCAGGGAAGGCTAGCTGTCACAGGGTCAACAGAGGAAAAGCACCCGCCCAAGGAGACAAATGAAAGAGGAGAATCTGACAAGAAGCAGGCTTGGAATCCAAAGAGGAAAAAGTTTCTCATGGAAAAAGTTTCCACTTGGGAGGAATATTGCAAAGAGATTGCAGAAATTAAGCATGGAAAGGGACTCATTGGATTTGGTGTTTAGGAGCTCACTGTGGCCTTCACAGTAGATCACAAGGTCTTTGCTGAGGGATTAGAACGTACATGAAAAGTCACACCCAGTGACCTGCCTTGAGACTGTAGGATGTCTGATATACTTCTGTAATTAGGGTCACAGTCCCGGCTCTCAGCACAAAGAGATATTTGGCAAATGTTGACGAAAAGGAGGATGCATTTTTGGGCTTTGGATATAATTTTAATCCAAGCTCCTGCTGTACAGTATAATCGTACATACCCAATCAGATTCTCTAAGCCTCACCTGCTTGCCACTGAGACTGCGTGGTCCCCTGTGGGCCCAGGCACTCTTGCCACCTGAGGTTGACCAGCTGCCTCCCTGGGGCCCCTGGCCAAGTTCAGGCGTGGATGCAGCTGGTCATTGACGCACTGGGCTGGGCTTCCCCACCAGCCATTAAGCGAGCTGGGTGACCTGACTTGGAACCTGGGGAAGGAACTCCGAGTATGGTGAAGCTGAGAGGCGGAAGATGGGAAGGGGCTGAGCAGATAAATTGGCTCTCCTTCCTCTTGAAGAGATGGCGTTGAGCAGCTTTTCTGCACAGGCTGTTTGGAGGCATCTGAGGGGGCTGAGTGGCTGCCCCTGCTGAGTGGCCAGCAGTGTGTCTTTGTGGCGTATGGTGAGGTGGTGGTCAGCGCAGGGACACCCTATGGCTTCCCAAACCTCACAGTCCCCTCCCATTAACTCTTCACCACCTAGGGACCCACTTTTCAAATCAATTATGCCTCTTCAGGCTCTGTTTCCAGGCTGAGACATTTATCTTCCACGTCTCTAAGGATGCTGGTGATTGTGGCAATACCAACAGCAAAACCCACACCTTTCTAGTCACGAGCTGAACTGTCCTTTCCAGGCCAGAGTACTAGAGTGGATTGCCATTTCCTACTCCTGGGGATCTTCCCAACCCAAGGATTGAACCCACGTCTCTTGTGTCTCCTACTTTGGCAGGAGGATTCTTGACCACTATATCACCTGGAAAGCCACAGTGGAATACTACTCAGCCATCAAAAGGTGAAAATAATGCCATTTACAGCAACATGGATGCAATCAGAGATTATCATAGTAAATACAGTAAGTCAGAAAGAGAAAGACAAATACCATATGATATCATTTTCATGTGGAATCTAAAATATGGTAATTTGGGGTTTGTAGATACAAAATATTACACTTAGAATGGATCAACAGCAAGGTCCTACTGTATACCACAGGAAACTATACCTAATCTTCTGGGATAAACCATAATGGAAAAGAATATTTTTTAAAAAAGAATGCATGTATGTTTAAAACTGAGTCACTTCGCTGTTCAGCAAGGGTTGCCACGACACTGTAAATCAACTATATTTCAAAATAAAAGAAGACCTGATTCTTCGAATTTGCATTACTTTCTGGTAGCAGGCAATCCATCTGTGGACCTGAGAGACAGGCCAAGGCTTTGGAAGGCCAGTAGCTGAGCATTAGGGAGTCAGACCATTGGGTTACATGCATTTTATGTCAAAACACAGGTTTAAAAGCCATATATGTTGTAATTCACTGAACAAATTTAAAATGTAGTTGCAACAGAGGTAACCTCATTGGGTTATTAAAAGATGTTTCTATAGCCTAGAAAACTACATTTAAAATTTTAAAGCTAATTTCTGTCTTCTCCAGATCTAAACCATATGTGTCCTGAAACCATGTCCAAAGGGCTTTTTGGAGAATAGGTTGGTCTGTGTCCCATCTCCCAAGGTCCACTTTAAAACAGAATCAGCTGGGTAATGACCAGTGCTGCTCTGGAGGAGAAACAAACAAGATCTAAAGCCAAAGTCTAAGATTGCTCTGAGAGTCCAGAAGTTCTCTGATTTGGGAATAATTTGAAACATTTTTGTGACTCTGATAAAAGCTATGGATTCTCTATCCAGAAAAAGGCACACATAACTGTGTAAATAAAATGTTGCTTGCTTTTTTTTTAAGGAACCATGGACCTCAGGTTTCATAATATAGCAAATCTAATTTTATAGTAGTAAAAAGCTCTGACCTTTATTTAGCATTAATGTCTTTCCTCCCAAAATGTGGAACCAGAGCCTGGGTCTCTTTCAAACTGGAGGCCAAAGCTTATGGCAGGCAAGGGTTTTGACTGGCTCTTTTTTTCTTTCCACTGCACACTCATCCTGCTAGCTCTGGTTTCTGAGCTTGTAAGTGTTGGAACAAGTGAAAAAGAAGAAGAGGAAGGCCAACAGGAAAGACTCTCTTGGCAAGTAATGCTGTGATCTGGCTTTAAGTTGATAATACTATGGCTATTCCACTCCTTATAAGATGTAGTAGACTCCAGAAGAGTAACTGAGGTAATTTTTGGGCAGCAGATGCTGCTGGTAAAGATTTGGTAAATTACTATCCCTGTGGTTGAGGATAGATGAACTTTGTAAAGAAAAGGAATCCTGTTGATGTCTCTGGCTTGCTTAGACCATTGCCCTTAGTAATTCTGAACATTTGCTAAGAGTACGATCTTTCTTTGAAAGAATAGGCATATTCCAACTTGACTTTCCCATCACTAGCTTGGGATTCCCAGGCGGTGCCGTGGTAAAGAACCCACCTGCCAGTGCAGAAGATGCAAGAGAATCATGAAGATCCCCTAAGGCAGGAAATGTGCTTTTGCCTGAAAAGTTCCATGGACAGAGGAGCCTGGTGGGCTGCAGTCCATAGGGTTGTGAAGAGTCAGATGTGACAGAACATGCCACCCATCCTTAGCTTTGGAGACGCTAGTCAACTCTAGCCGGAAACCCTCTGTACATATCCTAGCCTGATATCTACTCTCTTTCTCTCTCTCTGTTTACACACACATGCACACACACACACTCCTCACTCTCTTTCTCTACATATCCAATCCTTGACACAGCCTCTGCCTACGCTCTGTCTAATTAATGGAGCTGAGCAAACACAAGGGGTCAACACTTGTCACTTTGTACCTGTCTAGATGGATTGGGGGAGAAAGTTTAAAGAGTAGAAGGACTGTAGACCTCGAGACAAAAAGAAACCACTTTCCCCAAATTGTCTTTACCCTTTACCAGTCATGAAACCTTGATGAGTCATTTATTCTCTCAGTGGTTGGTTTTCTAATTAGAAAAAAATGAGCACAATAATAACCACTTCGTGGCCATATTGGATAATCAGGGATAATGTGTATATGGTGTCTGACCTTTGTAGGCACTCAGTGAATGATAGCTCTGAAGGTTACTTTGGAAACATACCTCAAGTCTCTTTGGTGCAGATGTTCACAAGCACAATATATCCATACCCCTTCTCAGTCTGTATCAAATATTCAGCATGGCCTCCGAGATATTTACTGCTTTGAGAAACAAAGCAATGCTAAAGCTGAGACTGTTTTTCGCTTGCACATGTGGTTTCTCATAGTTCAACATGTGTGGCTTGGTTCTTGGATTCCGCTCAGTTCATTATGCAACATCCTGATGTTCCCAAGATGCTGTGTTGGAGAGAGAGGTACATTTAAAACAGACAGAAGGAACAGAGGCCGGCTCAGTGGTGGCGGCAGGAGAGGAACTTGACCAGATGTTCCCCAACCTCCCACAGGCTGTGACTCACAGGTGGCCCCTGGTGCTGTGTGCAGGAACTTGGGAGATAACCTGTTCTCCCAGCTGAGTCCTCCATCATGGTTAAGTCAGAGCCCAGATTTATGAGCTCCTGGAGAGGTAGAGTACAGATGGAGAAATGTCAATTTTAGCTTTTGTTGGAGGATCAGGAAGGACCTTGAGGAACTGCCACCGCCATGACTTATTGGAGACATTATACTCCTGAACCCTCCACTGCTGACTTCTTCCCCTTCTGCCTCTGCACAATAACTGATCATGCCTATGGATTCAATCCTTACTCTTGACATCCTTCTCTACTGATATCTGTTGGAAGCTTCTTTTATCTTCCCTTCTGGATGCATCCGAAATTCCACGTAACCATGCGTATTCCAGATCGATGGCAGAACTCAGAATACGGTATTGCCCCACTCAGAGAGTTTGCAAGTGGAAGCTGCCTTTGCTTTCTTCTCCTCGGTGATCCTGGTCTTGCATCAAATGAATTATTCTTCTTGGGTGTGCCTTGTGATGCTGACGAAATGTCCTGGCAGTGAACAATGTGTCTTGCCACACATTTCTGTATCCTTTGTCTAGGAAAAGGAAGAGAGAGAGAGAGAGAGAAGGAAAAAGATTCAAAGGAACTTATTTATGAACAGAACCAGACTGACAAGCATAGAAAACAAATTTATGATTGCCAAATGGGGAAGGCGCTGTGAAAGTGATAAATCACAAATTTGGAATTAGCAGATACAAACTGCTATATATAAAATAAAAAAACAAGGTCCTACTATCTGGCACAGGGGACTATGTTCAATATTGTGTAATGATCCACAATGGAAAAGAATATTAAAAAAATACAAATATATATATACATACATACATACATGCTTTGCTGAAGACCAGAAATTAACCCAACATTGTAAATCAACTATACTTCAATTAAAAAATAAGAAGAAAATATTTAATGTGAGTTGCCTGTTTTTCAATGGAAAACAAATTAAATATTCTAAAGTGTTCCTAGAATGAAGAAAGGCTCCGTTTGGGAACTAGAGCTCACTTTCCATATTTCCAATTCAGACACATCTCTAGAAGTGGATCTGATCCACTGCTAGCCTTTTCAGTGTATGGACTCCCCAGCCTCCATTCTAGCCTACAGCTGCTGGCAATTTTGCAATGAATCTCCCCCTTTAATTAATCAATTGGGGTCCACATGGAGGAGGTCTGTATTTACTGTGTCAAAATTTGACAAAAGCATGCATGAAAGGGAATCAGGCATGCACAAAAAATCCAATTTCTTTTTGACTGTATTCAAATAGCAATCAGAAAGCTGCACACAGGAAACACACAACTGCCTTTGCATAGACAATGAATGTGAGTTTTTTTTTTTTTTCTAAAAAGGGGAGCATGATTGGTTACTAGAATAAACACAATGGTACTATAAGATCAAGAATAGAATAATATGTTTAGGGAAGAAAAACAAAGGTCATAAATCTAAGAACTGGAATAACTCAGAGTTGTTAGACAATGAGAACTATGGTGGAGGGGGGCGGTTACCATTCTACACCAACATAAGCAGAAACACAAGCGGAAAATATGTCTTGAAGTGCCATTAACTCGGAATTGTTTTGCTGACAGAGAGTGAAGGACAGCTGGGAAAGAAGGAGGATTTGCAGCCCGCTTCCTGACGCACTCTAAGGCATGTGTAATGTAGGAGAGTGAACATACTTATCTGAAACAGCAGCAGGAGTGAGGTGGCCTCATGTGAGAGTCAAATTCCTATGAAGATGGGCAAGGAGAGGGCTGTTCCATGATCAAGGTCAGCATAGAAGGGTGTTTAACAGGGCAAGGGCTCCCAGAAGGAGCAGCTACACCATGGAATGCATTTTGCTTTATTATTTGCTACATGCCACATGCCAATATATGTTGCAATATTTGTGTGCCAAGATGTATGTTGCCAATATGTGTGTGTATGTGTGTAAGTATGTATGTTTATATATATATATATATATATATATGGTCTATAACCTTACAAGTTTATCAATTTTAATAATAAAGAAGTAAAGTTTCCACAAATCAAAGCATCTGCAAAGGCTAGAAAATCTCTGTAACCAAGATACCTTTTTAAACCATAAATTGGCTGAATGAAACCAAACTTAAAAGGAAACTGGATATGATACAAGACTCTCTTTGGATAAATGAGTAAACGAGTGTCACACACACACAAATATGACAAGTCTGGACAAAATAAAAGAAGGCAGTCGGAAATTGATGCGGTTGTGCAGAAGCGTCTATCTAGATTCCCAGGGCTCCACAATAACCTAGTTTCTACTTTTTCGAACCCTGACCTCCAGGGTCAGACAGTGCCACTAACAGGGCCTCTTGGGGCTGAGTTCCTGGCGGGAGGGTCAGGAGGAGAGAGAGGGCAACGACTCCGGCCAGGATGATCAGGGTACCGCCGGGGTGGGTGGGTTTCCTCTCTCTCTCTCTTTTTTTCCCCCCACCTCCATCTACTGTTTCTCCCTCGTTAGAAATGACGCTGCTGACAGTGTTCTTTCTCGGCAGTTTGTGCGCCCCAGAATGTGCTGAAGTCGTCTGGCAGCGCCCGAGGGGAGGGCAATCATCTTCGCAGGCGCCCGCTCCCCGCACCTGCGCCTGCCTCCAGCGCCGAGTCGGTGGTCCTCACCCCGGTGGCGCCTTCTCCCCTCGCTCCGCTCAGCCTCGGGCCAGGCGGCTCGCATCCCCCTGGGCAGCGGGCCCTGAGGGATGTGGGGTGAATGGGCTCACAATGAATGGGCCTCAATCCTTGCTGGTCCCTGTACTCTCAGTTCCGAATGTCCTGGGCTCCTGGGAGGGCCTGAAGGCTTTTTCTATGAAGAGTAATGGACTCTGTCACGTAGAGGGATGAGAAAACAGACCACCTGGCTCTGTCTGGTAGAAGCAGAGGTGGGTCAAAACTGCAGAGTAGGAAGCAGCTGCCACGTGCGGGACTAACTTCTATTTCTTGTGGACTAGTATCAGAAACATCCCCGAAGGTTTATTCCAAATGGAGAGCAAAGTCACTGCTTGAAAGATAGTCCATCAAATGTGACACGCAGTGACTGATGGACAGAGTCCTCTCTGCTCTGGGACGCTGCTGACAGGTCGCCTAGGCTGGCTCTCAGGAGCTCACAGGGGAAAATGTGGGAGACAAGCACTTATTTTCTGTTACAGAAAACAGATGCTCCAAGAATTAAGAGGAGGGTTTGCTAGCTGAGGGACGTGAAAAGATATCAGATGGGGAATGAAAGGTAGGGTCAGCTCAGAGGCAGAGAAAGAAGGATCACGAGAGAACTTGGATTTTAAATACTTCCAGCCCACATGGGATTTGTGGGAGTTAAGGAGACTTGTTAAGTTGGGAGCCTCCTTCACCAAGACAGTGGGAAGGGGCAGGTTTGCAGGGGAGGAGGAGTTACCCTACCACGAGGGTTCCTGCCCTGCAGAGAGACTCAGAAAGTAGGAACAAATATGAAAGGACTGGAGAGGATGAGCTAGACATGGAGGGAGGGATTAATGACTCTCCCAAAAGGGGAAATTAGATCTTGAAATTTCAAGAACGGAGACACTGTTGTTCTTAGAAAGCTTAAGAAAATGTTACACCAGTGTTTTAACAGGTGTGATTTCACCTGCTTAACAGCTGGAAAGAAGCCTGGAAAGGAGTCCCTGTCTTGGGCTGCGCCTTGAAGAGGAGGAGGTAAGGGAAATTGAAGAGCAAGTGAGGAAATGACTTCATGGTGAACAGCATCATATAGCCTTCCTTTTTGCTGCTGGGACTTTTTTTTTTTATAACTATCTGTACACTGGTTCCAATTATTTGGAATCTTTTAAAATGAGTTAGCTACTTTGTTGTCTTGTTGCAGCAAGGAATACTTTTCCCTGATGGAAATCTAGTGAAGAGGCTATAAGGTCTGGAGCTGCTTTTGTTCTCTTAAGGAAATTCAGTCCTTACATCTCTGATAAAGTAACAAGCACCTGAAAGCGTTTTTGGCAGATGGGAGGGCATTCTCAGCCCCCAGCTGCCACGTTGTACTTTCCCCCCTCCCACTGGCCTCCAATGAGCTGTCCTATCTGAAAGGTCCTCTTTTTGCTGCACATCACAGCTTTCTACTCCTCTCCACGCCCATGGCAACTGTCCACACTAAAATGCCCCATGTCTTTCACCTGGGCACTAACGTTTCCTCTTTCACCCCAAACAGCATCATTTAAGCATTCATGTAAGAGTTGGGGTTGCAATAACGCATGAGACACAGTCCCTGGTTTTAAGTTGCCCTTAGTCTAGTTAAAGGAGAAGGACAAGCAAGCTGATAGAGAAGTATTATTTTAGGGCCAAGAAATGGAGAGGTTTTCAGTACACATCAGAGGGCCACCCAACCCAGGTAGGGGTTCAGGGGTGATTTTCTGGAGAAAGAGGGCTGCCACATTAGTTAAAGGAAGCAGGTGAAAAGGAAGGGACCCATACTGCAGCCTGGAGGTGTGGGTGAGCATGGCACATTGAGGGAACCGTGAGAGTTTCTGAATAACATAGCCTCAGGAGAGCGGTAACAGGAAGACAGTAGCTGAGCAAGGAGCCGGAGGCCGGCTGTGTCGGGTCTGTGTTACGTTCATTTGTCATCACCATTCATCTGTTCATGGTTTTGGGTATTTGCTGTGCACAAAGCAAGAGACTAAGCACCATATCTTTAAGGGAGCTGAGAATAATTTGAGAAATGTGTTGATGAGAAAGATCGCAGGTGAGGTGCTGGTTCTGGATGCAAAGAGGAGGAAGTGGTTGATGCCTATATACTGACCAGCTTCCTTGTCTTGCCCCGGCAGTCCCCGGAGCCCATCTGCAGAGTGCATTCTCTGTCATCCTGCAACTGCATGGCAGGCTATCTTTCCTCTTCCCTTATGAAAATATAACTGTGGGAAGGAGGGTGGAGCATTCAGTAGTGAGGAAATGAGTCAGGGACTGAGTAGAAGCAAGCTAGATGGTTGAGCAATTTTCTTAAATGATATATGAAAGGAGAATCTTGAAAAGGAATAGGATTTGACTTGACTCCTTACTCAGAACTTATAAATATGCTGGGCGACGTGCACTCGGCGGACCATCAGTGCATTAGGAGCTATAATCTAGTTGGGTTTCTACAAAGTAACTCCAAGAGAAATGAAAAATGAGGGTGTTCGATTTCTGCAGAATCAATTTTTGAAAAAAAGGAAAGTAGTGAATAATGGATGCAATAGAATGGAATAACTGAATAATACAATGGGAAGGAATTAAGAGCCAAAAAGGGAAAAGAGTGTTCGAAGATAATCTGATCCGTGGCAAAGGGTTATAAACTACCCTTTTTAGCAATAAAGGTACTTGGCTGGGGAAAAGAATAAGAAAAATAAAAAGCAATTTAAGATGAAAAAAAGAAGCATGTGAAATATTAAACACTTGGGCCATGCAAAATTGAAAAGATGGAGCAAAATTAAAATAATATATAAACTTTGACAGTTCCCACTTTTTTAAAGAGCCATGCTGCTTCAACCTGGCTCCAAAAGTACTGCTACCTTCTTCATGGCCCCTGCTCAAAGCCCCTCAGCGGAAATGCTGAGATCTGCTAGACTCTCCTTTTTGTTTCCTCAGGCAGCGCAGAATTACCCTTTCTCTCTGCATCCACCAGGCCAGCCACTCAGTTGGACGAGTTCCTGCTCCTGTTCTTGGAATTCTGGGATAAGAGAGAGTGCCTGCTTCTGAGAGAGGCGGCCAAGGTTCTGGAGATAAGACGATGAAGTGCGTTAATGGATAATGAAGGCTCAAAAGAGTGTGACCCTCTTCTTCTGGACTCTGTGTCCTGGTGCCGTCAAGCTCCCTTTGCCTTTTGATCTTTTCTCTCAAAGGATTTCTCTGTCTCAGCAGTCCTTGAAGTATAGCTCCCAGACCAGCTGGGTCTGCGTTACCTGGGGACTTATTGGTGGTGGTGGTTTAGTTGCTCAGTCGTGTCTGACTCTTGTGACCCCGTGGACTGTAGCCTGCCAGGCTCCTCTGTCCGTGGGATTCTCTAGGCAAGAACGCTGGAGCCTATTAAGAATTCAGATTTTCAAGTCCCACTCCAGACCTACCAAACAAGAAGCTCATTCCGAGTGAGGCTTAGAAGTCTGTGTTATGGGAGTTCTGACATAGGTGCTTCTGATGCTCACTCACCTGTGAGGAGCCCTGCTCTGTCTTTGGCCCAGCCTGTCCCGGCCCCTTCTATCCCCACCAAAGCTTACCCCAAAGCCCAGGGCTTGACACACATGCTCTTTCTTAATCCTCGAAACACCCCTATGAAATATGTCTGTGTTATTTGTCATTTGCTCAGAAGACAAACTTGAGACTCTATTTGGAGAAGGTACTTGCCCTTGGAATAAGTGATATGTTAGGAAATTTGAGTCTATGTCTGGTCAGTTCCCAGGTCCACCCTGCTTGCTCTATGTGTTGACATTTTCTCTGAGCTTCACAGCCTCTTTTGACTTTTCGTTTTCCAATCGGCATTCTCTCCCTTTTTAAAGTCTCCTGTATCTACTTCAGAACACTTCTGTACTTGTCTGACCTTTACCTCCTCCTGCTTAGAGAGAGGGAAGGAGGCTGCTTTCTGAAGGCAATTCTTCCAGTCTATGCTCTTCATGGAAATGCTTCTTCCTCCCTGTCGCTCTGCCGGTTCTCTTTCCTCTGCGTTATTTTCTCTTTGTTAGCCCTTCTGAGCCCAGATNCTTCTGTACTTGTCTGACCTTTACCTCCTCCTGCTTAGAGAGAGGGAAGGAGGCTGCTTTCTGAAGGCAATTCTTCCAGTCTATGCTCTTCATGGAAATGCTTCTTCCTCCCTGTCGCTCTGCCGGTTCTCTTTCCTCTGCGTTATTTTCTCTTTGTTAGCCCTTCTGAGCCCAGATTAGTTGTCTTTTTCCTCCTTTCATTTGTAACCATCAGACTCCTTTGTCTTCCCCCTTTTTAAAAAAAAATATTCTCTCATTGAGTATCTCACCCATTCCCAGGATTTCTTTTTGGATGAAGTTCACATCTATTTCCAGTCTTGCTTCTTTCCCTTAATCCAGGTCCATGAATCAAGCTTCTTCCTGGACTTTGTGTTCATCCTCAGCCCCATGCCCCTAAAACAGAGCTGATGGTCTTTCTCCAGATCTGCTCCCGATCTGCCTAGAGAGCTCATTCTCTCTCCATTCTGTCAGGAGGGAAAATCTTGTCCTCAGCCTTCTTTCACACTGTTTATCCAGTCAGTCTTCTTTAAATGGTCTTCAGATCCTGTCCTCTTCCTTACATCTCCCAACCAGACTGCAAGCGCTTTGAGGGATGAACAGGATCTTATTTCCCTTATCTCTCTACATCTAGCTTATTGCTTTGCAGGTAAAAGGTGCTCAAAACTTATGAAGTGAATGTGTAGAAAAATTAAAGGATTAAAAAATAACGCTTGTTATTCTCAGAGGAAGAGGAGAGAAGTAGACCCCCTCTAAAGGTAAGTTAAAATAATTTATTGACAGCCAAGGTGACTGTTAAAATGCTTGCTGAATTATTAGTCCTGGAGAGCAAGAGGATGGAAACCTGAAAGACATATCAAATAATGAATCAAAGGATGGTCCCTGTAGCCTTCTGCTAAGAGGCAGAGATATTTCAGCATCTTAAGAATCAAGTACTGCCATCTTTTATGAGACTAGAAAATCATTGTCGGTCTCATAAATCTCCCTCTTATTGTTCCAAAGGCTTAATTTAGAATGAGTCACTCCATAAATCTAGGCAAAGATGACTAATGATTATAATAACAATATCATAAATTATATAGTATCTTTCCTCCAAAGGAAAACTGGATCTAATATATTCTCACAGTATTCCCTATTGGTTTCTAGGGGGCGGGATCATTATTGCTATTCTTCAGCTGGAAGTTACGGAAACTTGCCTTCCCATTTTTCCTCATGGCTGTTCCATACACTATGGCTGTATCCTTATGCCTAGCCAAGTTTACTTCCGATTCTATTTCTACTGTTTCCTCACCTTCTTCAGTTGCCAAGACTTAGATGGGTTTTCTTTCCTTCTGTTTGTCATACCACATTCCCCAACAGATATAAGGACAGTATTATAATGTAGTAATTGCCTAACATTGCCTAAGAAATTCAGAAAACTTAACCAAAGGTGAATAAAAAAAGTAAAAATCTATGCAAAATAAATAGTAGGTCACTTCCCTGGTGGCTCAGTGATAAAGAATCCAACTGTAGTGCAGGAGATGTGGGTTTGATTGCTGGGTTGGGAAGAGCTCGTGGAGAAGGGAAGGGCCCCCACTCCTGTATTCTTGCCTNAGAAATTCAGAAAACTTAACCAAAGGTGAATAAAAAAAGTAAAAATCTATGCAAAATAAATAGTAGGTCACTTCCCTGGTGGCTCAGTGATAAAGAATCCAACTGTAGTGCAGGAGATGTGGGTTTGATTGCTGGGTTGGGAAGAGCTCGTGGAGAAGGGAAGGGCCCCCACTCCTGTATTCTTGCCTGGAGAATTCCACGGACAGAGGAGCCTGGCGAGCAACAGTCCGTGGGGTTGTAAAGAATCAGACATGACCGAATGACTAACACACAACACAACACTTTCTTATAATAATGATAATGCAATCCTCTTTTATAACATATTTCAATGTTACTGCAATTGAAATTTTCCTGTTTGATATATTTATTTCAGCTAGCCCAGCCTACTCTTTTTTATTGGCTATTAACTCCAGTGAAACAGGAATTAGGCACTTCAATCACTGTTTTTCAAGTTGTACTTTGGCCACCTGATGCGAAGAGCTGACTCATTGGAAAAGACTCTGTTGCTGGGAGGGATTGAGGGCAGGAGAAGGGGACAACCGAGGATGAGATGGCTGGATGGTATCACTGACTCGATGGGCCTGAGTCTGAGTGAACTCCAGGAGTTAGTGATGGACAGGGAGGCCTGGTGTGCTGCGATTCATGGGGTCGCAAAGAGCTGGACACGACTGAGCGACTGAACTGAACTGAACAAGAAGGATATTAAGCACACATTTACTAAGTGATCTGGTTAATGTCACAGGTTCAATAATACTTATAATAGTACTTGACTCATTAGAGCATGAATCCATATCTTTTGATACTAAGTTTTATATTTGGCCCAAAAATCTATTATTTTATAAAAAGTTAAGCAGAACTTTAGAACATTTTCCCTAGTAAACCCTAGTAATGAGTTAATCTTGCATAATTATCTTAGGAATATAATGGCAAAACATAATGCCTTGGATTTTAAGAATTTTTTTTTTTATGAATTCAATTTGCTTTGTGTATATTATTTTTAAATAGCTTCATAAGATAAGACATATTCTTATCTTTTCCATCAGAGATGGAGTTGATAATACTTCATTCATCCATTCATTTGTTCTAAAAATATTTGTTGGTTGCCAGTTGTATGCTCGAGGTCTGCTAGGTGCTGAGTATGTAATGTGTTAGTCACTCAGTCGTGTCCGACTCTTGGTGACCCCATGGACTGTAGCTCGCCAGGCTTCTCTGTCCATGGGATTCTCCAGGCAAGAATACTGCAGTGGGTTGACAATCCCTTCTCCAGGGGACTTCCTGACCCAGGGATCAAACCCAGGTCTGTGGCATTGCAAGCAGATTCTTTACCATCTGAGCTACCAGGGAAGCCCAAGTGTATGTAATAATGGACAAATTAAATAGTCCTTTTCCTTGAGGAGCTTAGAACAAGGTCCAGACATTAAGTGAAGAAACACGTAAAATGATGCGTACCTTCCGATTATGTGTTATGAAGCAAAGAATTGAGAGGTATTCAGAAAGGTCCCTTTGAAAAAGAAGACTTTCCTGTGAGATGAAGAGCAGGACTTAGGCTGAGTGTCATGTAGATGACTCAACATGTGCAAATGACTGGAATGCAGCTGAGACCCTGCAAAGCAGAGCATGGACTGATGGTAGTGAGAGTGGAGGGAAGTGTCTCAGGAGGAGGCAGAGGAAGAGGCAGGAAGGGACCCTGCCAGATAGGACATCATCTTATTGTTCATAGTAAGGGAAATCAACCCTGAGTATTCACTGGAAGGACTGAGGCTGAATTGGCCACTTGATTTGAAAAGCTGACTCATTGGGAGAGACCCTGATGCTGGGAAAAATTGAGGGCAGGAAGAAACAGAGGATGAGATGGTTAGATAGCATCAGTAACTCAATGGACATGAGTTTAAGCAAACTCTGGGAGATGGTGATGGACAAGGAAGCCTGGTGTGCAGCAGTCCATGGGTTGCAAAGAGCCAGACATGACTAAACAGCAACAAAGTGTTTCAGATGTTATTTTAAATGCAAAGGAAAACCACTGGAGGATTTTAGGCAGAAGAATAGGCAGAATCAAATTTTTATTTTAAAGGAGCCTTATGTTGCTTTGAGGAATCATAGATTAGAGAGGTGTGAGAGTGAAGGGTCAGGTAGGAAACTCTCAAGTCAGTTTAGATGCGTACATTTCAGGGCAGTCACCAGAGCAGTGGGCAGATTTAAGCTATATTTTCAAGTCACTTGAGTAGAACTTAGTGGTGAATTGGAAGGAGCTGAGGTGAGCAACGTGGGAAAAGGAGGTGCTCTGTTACTGTCTCAAGGTTACAGCAAGAAGGAGCCTTGGATGCTATTGATTTCACGCCCCATTTCAGAGAAAACAAAATTGAGTTTCCATGAGGTGAGGTGATTTACCCACATACACAGTGAATTTATTATAGGTAAAGAAATAAGTGTTGTTCAAGGTTGAGAGGAATAGGCAGGGGAATTAAATCTAGTCTGTGAAGTGAAGTGAAGTTGCTCAGTCGTGTCCGACTCTTTTTGACCCCATGGACTGTAGCCCACCAGGCTCCTCCGGCCATGGGATTCTCCAGGCAGGAATCCTGGAGTGGGTTGCCATTTCCTTCTCCAGGGGATCTTCCTGACCCAGGGATCGAACCCAGGTCTCCCGCATTAGAGGCAGACGCTTTAACCTCTGAGCCACCGGGGAAGCCCCAAAATATAGTCTGTTTATACCTAATTCTTATCTCTAAGAAAAATACTTGGAACAACTATGACGAGAAATGCACCACTGATTTTATAAATATTTGCAAGGGGTCCGAGCATGTAGGAAAACATTTCCAGTTCCTTTCCCTGAACTTCTCGGTGACTCATTGGTTGGGAGAGTGGTCTCCTCAAATGATACTAAGTCCTGATATCGGCTTCCCTGTTGGCTCAGCGATAAAGCGTCCACCTGTAATGCAGGAGATGATGGTTCGATTCTTGGGTGGGAAATATTCCCTGGAGGAGGGCATGGCAACCCACTCCAGTATTCTTGCCTAGAAAATCCCATGGATTGAGCAGTCTGGTGGGTTATAGTCCTGGGATTGCAAAGGGTTGGACATGACTGAAGTGACTGAGGATGAGCACAAGTCCTTGATATTCAGCCCAGGTTTTCACTTGTGCGATGTCAGATGCTATATTTTATTTGAAAATGTAATAGAAGCTAGTATTTCCTGATCTGCCCCTTAAAAGAAGACAGGGAGCTTTATTCTTTATGTGAGTTATGTTCATCAATGCAAATTTTAATTTTTGTGTTTCTTTCTTGCTGATGCAAAAAGAATTGACTGCTGAGAAATGAGTCACAGTCCTTAGTCCTGCTTTGGTTGATGTAGCCTAATCTTGGAAAGTTTGACTATTTGTTAAATAGTAATTTTCAGTGATCCTCTTTGGCAGCATGAAGCTCATATTCAATGATTATAACTATTAATGTTTTAATAATAAAAGCTAAAACAAACAGAGACATTTCCTATATGTCAGGCACTGTATCAAGACTGTTCACATACGCTATTTGCAAAGTCATACAGCTAATGTTGACAGAGCTGTCATTCAAGCCCAAGTCTTTCTGGCTATAGATCCCATGTCCAAACCCATTCACCTGTACATCCATTCATCCATTCAGTGTCAAGCAACTGTGTGCTAGGACTGTTCCAGGAGCTGGGAATATTGCCAGGAAAATATGGACAAAAATCCCTGCTTTCATGAACTTATATTCTACTTGGGGGCAGAAATGGGTACGGTAACTAAGCAAAATAAATAAGTAAATAAGTAATAAATAAGTAAATAAGTAATAAATAAGTATTAAATAAGTAATATATAGTGTGTTAGAAAGCCATGAACGCTATGGAGAAAAATAAATGCAAGTGAAAGGAGGTGTTGAAAATGTAAATTGAAGGGCTGGAGAGAGTGTTTCACTGAGAAGGTAATATTTGAGCAAGGTCTTCAAGGAGAAAAGGGCTGAGTTCCGTGGCTCTGGAGAAAAAGAGCATCCCAAGCAGAGGGAAGAGCAGTGCAGGGCTCTCCCTTGGGAGTTGCTTGGCATGTTTGGGCACGAGCAGGGAGGCCAGGGTAGCGGTAGGGGGTGGAGTAAGTTGTGGGGAGTGGATGCCATTAGTGATGGAAGGCCTAACTGTCCTGTCGGGTATTTCAAGCCAGGGTAAGCTTTTTTTTTTTTTTTTTTGCAAACTATATAAGATATAGAAAGGTCTTGTATCAGGATTCTATTTGTCGTGCTGTTATGAGGTTAGCTGTGTTCACAGTTCACTGGATCTCTGAGAGGCTTCCGGTTCAAGATGGCGGAGTAGAAGGACGTGCGCTCATCTTCTCCTGTGAGGGCACTAGCTGGCCAACAACCAGCTGTTGAACAGCCATTGGCAGGAGGGCACTGGGACCCACCAAAAGGAAGATAACCCATGTCCGAAGCAAAAGAGGAAGTCACAGCGAGGCAGATGCCTCTGAGAACTGACAAGCGACAATCACGCTGCTCTCTGGGCTTTTCTGGTCTCCTTAGGAAGGCGGTGGTTTTCCCAGTGGTCACGTATGGATGTGAGAGCTGGACCATAAAGAAGGCTGAGCACCGAAGAATTGATGCTTTTGAACTGTGGTGTTGGAGAAGACTCTTGAGTCCCTTGGACTGCAAAGACATCAAGCCTAAATCCTAAAGGAAGTCAGTCCTGAATGTTCATTGGAAGAACTGATGCTGAAGCTGAAACTCCAATACTTTGACCACCTGATGTGAAGAACTGACTCATTGGAAAAGACCCTGATGCTGGGAATGATTGAAGGCAGGAGGAGAAGGGGGAGAGAGAGGATGAGAGGGTTGGATGGCATCACAGACTCGATGGACATGAGTTTGAGTAAACTCTGGGAATTGGTGATGGACAGAGAGGCCTGGCGTGCTGCCGTCCATGGGGTTGCAAAAGGTCAGACACGACTGAACGACTGAACTCAACTGAGGAAGCAGGGCTGACATAGGAAGTGAGTTGTGTGGCTGAAATTTTGGTAGCCAAGTGGAGGGTGGGTTTTATTCAACTTTGCAACTTGTCTGTCAATCCAATATTTATAGTGCTTTAGAGCAGTGTTTTTTAAACTCAAACGTGCACGTCCGCTACCTTGCTGATGTGAACAAGCAGATTCTGATTCATTACGTCCGGGGTGGAGTCCAGGAGCCTGCGTCTCTGACAAGCTCCCAGGTAAAGTCAGCGCTGCTTAGGTTGTGGTCCATGCCTTGAGAAGCAGAACTTTTTAGAGTCTGCGGAGACTTTCCCATCCATCATCTCATTTTAATTTGGCTCTTCATCAAAACCCTGAGTTAATTGGTTCAAATATTATCATCTTCATTTACAAATGAAGAAATTGAAGCTCAGAGGGGGGTGAGATGACCTGGCGGAGGTCATATAGCCAAATGGTGGAGCCGTGACTTGAATTAGTTCCCTGGCTTCCAGACAACAGCCGCCCTTGATGGCTTTTAAGCTCTGATACATAAAAGCATGCTAATGAATGTTTTTGGCTGGTGCTTGTGCACTTGGGCGCGCGCGTGCGCGCGCACACACACACACACACACTTGTGAGGCCAGGACTGGGGAGGGGTACAGAGGGGGATGATATAGCCTCACTGAAGCTGCAGCTGCCCAGAGGCCCGCCTTGGCAGCAGTCCCTGGAAGTGATCCAGTCATCGCGCCATGCCCTGGAAAAATGTCTTCCCATGCGCTTCTGTGCAAGGCTGGCCCCCACCTCTGGCTGGGAACATTTTCTCTGCGTGTACTTTACCCAGGAGCTAAACTTCATGGACCTCTGAGGTAATCTGGTCCCACGCTCATGCCCAAGTCACAGTGTTATTTACTGTCAAGCTGGAAAATACTGCTCTTCTCACCCAAGGAGAGCGCTGTTCTCAGAGCTGAAGCACATCGCTTCATACTGAGCTCCAGCTTTCGGGGATGAGCGGAAATCTTTGAAGCGTTTCCAACCAAATCTGTGGGGAGGTGAACAGATTTTTCAGCTGCAGGATTCCAGGTGAAGGAAGTGTGTCCCCCCACTTGTTTACAAAGCAGTGCAGCAGCTGTTCAGAGGCTCCCACTCCCCTGGACAGACAGGCGTTTGGAAGCTGTATGGAGCCCTCCAGACAGTCTGCTCGGGCACCCCCAACCCCCCCGCCCTGCCCAGAGCCCTCATCACCATCACCCACCATCAGCGCCGAGAGCTCAGTGCAGGAATGGCATGAAGGCCATGCCTGGCTTCTCGGATTCAGTTTTGCTGGGCTCTTTTTATTGATGTTAAAAAAAATCAGGTTGCCTCTCAAATATGATGCTTCGAGAAAAACGACTCACACCCTTTCTTGCCTCCTGAGCCCTACTGAGAAACTTTGCCTCAGAGACACGGGCATGAGTTTCTTCACTGCTGCTGTGAGTAGCTCTATCCTCCTGCCTCTGCCCATGTGCCCGCCTGTACAGACTCAGCCCCTGTCCCGTGTCCTCTGCCGGATGCTTCTGGGACACACACTGCACAGTGATGGCTCGCTTTCCTAAATCCTAGGACTCAAAGCGTTGCCCTGCCGTGGGACGTCCATCCTGCACGCCTTGGGTGGTTATAGTAATGATGGAGATGGCAGCGGCTAGCCTCTCCAGCGTGATTCCCATTCATTCCACATTGTGCTGAACTAAGCACGAAGCACGAATCGTCCCATTTATCCTCAAAATCCTCATCAGGTTGGTACTATCATCTCCGTTGTAAGATGAGAGAACTAAGCTGTAGAGAAATTAGGACCGGAGTTTGCACAAGGTCATATGGCTCCTAAATCTGAGTCCAGACCAGAATTAGGTGTGTTTGGCTACTTTTTATCTTTCAAATATGTAAAGATAATGCCACTTCTGTTATTATGCTGTTAACTCTCTCGGATGAATAGCAGTCTTTAATAAACATCCCTGTATGTCAGCAACAGCCACTCTGAAGGCACTTCACCTTAATGCTACCGCTTAATACTACTGCTGTTGTTAGCAATTACAGGGACTCAAATGATTAGGTAGCTGTAGTGGAATGTATTGTGTGTATGTGTGTTTGGTTGCTTGCTTCGGATATCTTTGGAGAAACCACCGTGTTTCCATTCTTAGTCCTTGTGATGGGGTTTAATGTGAATTTCTCACCCCCCCATTCCAAGCTGGTACTTGGTACTTGCCAATTAGAATAGTCCATACCACTGGACATAGGGATGGATAAGGAGACTGATACAAGAGCATCAATTTGAGACGGTGGGTACAAAGAATTATATAAGCCTGAGTCTACCTGGGCCTCCTTTGCCCCCATCTGAGTACAGCCAGCCTAAGAAGAAAGCCAGCATCAGAGAGAGTAGGGCTGAGACACACAGAAATACAGTTTTAATGAGAAATTTGAACCCTGGGATCCAGCTGAGATTTATTCCTAGATTTTTTTCAGTTATGAAACAAATGCCTCTTCTATTTCTACTTAAGTTATTTTTGAGTTGAGTATTTTTCCCCTTATAGTTGGATGAGTCATGACTAATACAATCCATTAGGGAATAACTTCACATTAAATGACAAAGAAGACATATTGAAAAGTGAAAGTGAAGTCGCTGAGTCGTGTCCGACTCTCTGCGACCTGTGAACTATAGCCCACCAAGCTTCTCCGTCCACAGGATTCTACAGGCAAGAATACTGGAGTGGAGCCATTTCCTTCTCCAGGGGATCTTCCCGACCCAGGGATCGAACCCAGGTCTCCCACATTGCAGGCAGACACTGTAACCTCTGCACCACCAGGGAATACATTACTTGGTCCTGGATGGTTGCATCCTGGTCCAGGAAAAGTGTGACATCAGTGGACCAGGTGGCAGAGTTTGAATATGGCCAGTAGATTAATTAGTGGTGTTTATTGGTATTATTTGGAGCAGGAAATGGAAACCCACTCCAGTATTCTTGCCGGGAAAATCCCATGGACAGAGGATCCTAGTGGGCTACAGTCCCCGAGGTCATAAAAGAGTTGGATGCAACTTAGCAACCAAACAGCGAGTATCAAAGCACATGGCCCCTTTTCCTTTAAATAACAGTCATTGACCAGCAAGGGTTTGCTCTTTTTAAATCCAGATTTTAGATTTTAATCTAGATTTTCTAGACACGGGCAAGATCTGTACTGTTATGTGCACTACAGAGCACTTGAAAACTGGCTATTGTAACTGAAGAACGGAATCTTTAATTTTACTTATTTTTACTTAATTGAAATTTAAATAACTACATATGGCTAATGGCTGTCCTATTGGGTAGCAAAGATCTAGACCATTTTTGCACTACATAAATGAATATACTAATGCCTGATGACTGCAATAGGTGGAATGACCAAAGAATCACAACTTCTCCACCCTGTCTCTGGTAGCTCCTAGGAGTCCTTTCTTTGTTTCTGAATCCAAAACTCATGTTCTTCCCCCTGGAGAGAGCTGAGAGGGGAATTACTTGTGCAGGTCTTCTTATGGCAAAGGCCTTATCTGCTCAGCTTGTGCAATGTAGGTGAAGGAAAACCCCCATTTTTCAAACATAGCTATCCTGCTCTGGTTCCTCCACCCTGGGAGCTGTGTGAGACAGGCCCTGGGATGTCATTATAGCTCCTCATGGTCCAGATCATGCCAACTCTTTTGGTAGAAATGAATAAAGAAAAATAGACACAGCAATATCCAGATTATTCGTATTTGTCACCTACGTCATCTACGTTTGCTGAAAGAAGGTGGAGACAAGTCTCAATATATTACTTAACAAGAAAGTCATCTAGTTGTTAAGAGTTTGGGGCATTTAAATTCTGATTCCATCATTTAGCATGTGTGAGACCTCTGAGGAGCCATTTATCCTCTATGAATGATGGGTTTTTGCAATTGAAACAAGAGGATCAGTAGTATTTNACTTTAGTGGACACATTGAGTCGTGTGCCCTCTTAAGCACCATGAACAGTAATGTGCATTTGCGTGGACTGTCTTACATCCTTCCAACCCCTTCCTCTGACATAGGTATTATATTTGTTGCCATTTTATAGATGAGGATATGGGGACTCAAGTGTTAAAATGACCTGCCCCAAGATGATAGACCTGGATTGCATATTAGGGTATTTGAACCCCAAACCATTCCAGAAACCTGTACACCTGAGAGCATGCTTGCACGCCCAGCTTCTTTATAGTCACTGCTAGATGGACAGACATAGTTAAGATCTCAATAAATACTGGTCAGTTATCAGTTTGAGGCTCTATGGCAGAATGCAGTAGGGGAAGGGAGAATCGAGATTTAATTACAATTTTAAAATATTTGTTTTCAATACCTACTTGATCCTGCTGTGATCGGCCATTTCTCTGTACATTTGAAATTCAGACAAACTGGATTAGAATAACCAGCAATACATCCTGGTTAATGTCTATTCTGACCCTTAGTTTATTCTCCTGCCTCCAAACAGGTTCTATTTCTGAGCCAACTTGATGCAAAATTCACCCTCTGCAAGTTTCCGACAAGACATCTAACCTCACGATGCCATGTTTTTCTACTACTTCTCCTGACAGTTTTGAGGTCACATTGCACAGTTCAAATATCTTGCTAGTAGCCTGGTGGCAGTTGGGGCTCTCAAACTCACTTTTCCCTTCTGCGGCTCTCCGGCCCCAGACACCCGCATCACACATTTCCCAAGTCTGTCAGAAATCCCTGCTTGAGCCCCTTCGGGAGACCTCTTCTCACACCTTCCCCATGAGGCAGTATCTCTTCTCCCTCTTTATTTTTCCTTGTTTGGAAAACTGAAGAATAAATTCCTCTGCATTTCAACCCTTAACAATTTTATGCACATTCTGACTGAATCCTTACGCTCACTCTTTTTTGTCCTGATTTTGTGATGAAAAAAACAGGCTCAGGAATGTTGTGGATCTTGTCCAAGTCCAGTTGTCACCAGGGGAGCTGTGGGGAGCCTTCACCCTTGACCTGGACTCCGATGCTCTGTCCACTCCATCCTGCGTCCCTGGTCTGAGGGAGGCGTAGTGGAGAGCGTGAACAAATCTGCCTTAGCTAGTCAGCTCTATCAGTGCTTTTCAGTGGAGGGAACTGATATTTTGGGTGGGAAGGTTTGCTTCGGGGAACTCTCCTGGGCTTTGCAGGATGTCTTCTGAAAAGTGAAAGTGAAAATGCAAGTCGCTCAGTGGTGTCCGACTCTTTGCGACCCCATGGACTAAGGTCCATGGAATTCTCCAGACCAGAATACTGGAGTGGGTAGCCTTCTCCAGGGGATTTTCCCAACCCAGGGATCAAACTCAGGTCTCCCACATTGCAAGCAGATACTTTACCAGCTAAGCCACCAGGGAAGCTCAACAATACTGGAGTGGGTAGTCTATCGCTTCTTCTGCAGATCTTCCCAACCCAGGAATCGAACTGGGGTCTCCTGCATGGCAGACAGATTCTTTACCTACTGAGCTATGAAGGAAGCCTCTGGCATCTCTGGTCCCACCCATAAAATGCTCCAGTCATTGTGGCAAGTAATGAAATGTCCCTAAACTTTCCTGAAGATCATCCTTTTGGGAGGGGTGGTACCGCCCCCATGGAGAAGAGTAGACCATCCCTATGGGTCAGTGGACTGATAAATCATTTCAGTGTTAATCAACGAATTGGAAGGTGGGCTTGAATATATCCACCCCTACTCATGTGGAAGTGGCATTGTGAAGCAACATGGTCAGAGGAGAACAGAGGGTAGTAGGAAAGCAGTGACCCTCCTCTCCTCCCCCCCAGTTCCCCCTTAACACAGAGATCCCACAGAAGGCCCAGATCACACGCTCATTCTCCTTCCCTGAAAGTAAACGGTGTGTGGAATCCAAAGGGGATGCGAGACCCAGGAAGTGGTACTTCGGAAAGCAGCAGGAAGGGAGTAGCCAGCTTTAGTGGTGGAGAAATCACTTGGCTAAGGGAAGGAGGCCTGGGTCCAGGGACGCCTGCAAGTCCTCTTGGCCATGGTTCCCAGTTTGGGGAGCTTGGGAGATCAGAAATGCTGGTCATTTTATTTACTGAGAGTTCTTAATACTTTGATTGTTATGTACCACTTAGCCTGCTAATGATTTCCACGTTTCCCAGCTGCTTCAGCCTGAATCATCTTTATCCCTTAGAAAGAAGGAAAGTCCAAGGCCATGATTTGATTCTGTTTAGAAACCATAACCCTCCGGCCCAGGCTCAGGACTTGTGCTGCCCTCTTTATCCCTGCTGGCGAGTCACAGGCTCTGGGTTAGGGGATGCACGATCTTGGATGTTAGCAGAGTCTGATGTGCCCAGTGGAAACAGTCTGGCTAACTCACAGCAGATTCTCAGCCCTCTTGGCTCTCCTCCAGAAATCACGTCTGCTAGGATTTCTGCAACAGATCTGGTAGTTGCTGACTTGGAGAACTTGTAAGCTGTTTGTGAATTCACAGTGAATGGCCCTAACTCCAGACACAAATTCCCATTGATAGTAAGGGACTGGAAATGAACAGAGAATGCATTGAAAGCTTTTTTTGTGAAGTGTGTGTGTGTGAAAGAGAGAGAGACACAGAGATAGAGAAAGAGAGAAACAGAAGCAAGGAGAGTGTGTGATATAAAAATAATTCAGGTTGGTAGAGGCTGGACAGTCTCTAAATGGAACATTTTGCATAGATGGCTACGTTGGAAGGAAGTCAGACTGGAATGATAAGTTCTAATGATTTTCCTAACACTAAACATAACTTAACCTCTCAAGACATTCTACCAAAACATAGCATACTCTACTCAAAGGCCAGTGTATAACTTTTGATAATTCAGAGAAACGGGATAGGCAGACATAGGATATAGGAGGACTGACAAAGCTTACCAGAATTCACAGATTGTGTGTGTGTGCACGCGTGTGTGTTACGGCACATTCTGTAAACTCCTTTGGTAGAAGATCAGATTATTTTCTAAGAGCTTTTCATTTTTGAAACACCAGTGCCTTCTTGTCTTTTTTTAGTTTATTCAATACATGCTTCTTAGATTCTGACTCCATCTCAGGTACCACTCACGCATCACATTTTTGTGTATGAGTATGCCTGTGGTGTGTGGGACAGGTGGTGAGTTATGGAATTAGGAGAATAGATAGGAACTGGATATTGCAGATTTGCTGCTTGTTGGCTAAGCAACGATTCCAAAGGAGCAAAAGAAAAATCATATTTATGCCTGATAATTGATTGCATGTTATCATTGATTGGCCAGATTTCTGCTGTTAGCTACTGTCTGGAAACAGCTTCTTAGGATGGGCAGATGTATGTAAATAATTGTGTGGACAAGTACAGCCTTGCTTCTTTGTAGACCAAATAGTGTTTGAAGAGCCATCTTAAATCTTAGAGTAAGTCTAGAGAATTGAAATTGTGGAGGTCAACTCTTAGATGAATGATGCTGGTAAGTTAATTTTGAGAATTAGAACTTGGGTTTACTGGTTGGACACGTCTTCCCAGCCATTGTCACTTGAAGATGATGTTAGGAGCCTTTAGAGGGGTCTTAGCTCTTTCCAGTGGCAGCTGAGCAGTGAACGTATTTATCTACTATTAACTTAATAACATCTAAATAGAACCTTAATGACCTGAAGGGGTTGCTCAATCAAGTGACCTATGATATACAGACTGACCACTCTGAGTCAGTAGAACAAAGTCCAGTGAGAAAAGATAAGAACACCAAAACAGGAATCAGTCATTTGTTTGTCTTCATATTGCCCTGCTTCTCTAGTATTATGTGCCAGTCATCTCTAAATGTAGTGGTTCAAGATAATGCATTATTTTTTTCTCATAGTTCTGTGGGTTGATGGGGCTCAGTTGGATGCTTCAGTTTCTCCTGTCCGAAGGCTTGATCAGGCTGACTCACTATGTGGCTGGCACGATAGTGGCTATTGGCTAGGAATTTAGCTTGGATTGTGGACTGGAGCATCTGCACATGTTCTAAGGGCATTGCCATGTGGCTTGAGCATCTCATAGCATGGAAATTGGGTTCCCCAAAGAAGGATCCCTTGAGCTAGCATTCCAGTAGCTGCCAGTCTCCTTTTGATCTTATTTCCCAAGTCCCAGGGTGTCACTTTGACTATGTGGCATTGGCCAAAGGCAAACCAGGCAGGCCAGCATAAGTTTAAGGGGAGGGACATTAGATTTCACTCTGTGGTGGGGGAGTGTCAAGATCACCCTGCAGAAGAGCATGCAGAATGGGCGATATTGTTATGGTCACTTGTGAAAAGTGTGATTTNTCCCAGGGTGTCACTTTGACTATGTGGCATTGGCCAAAGGCAAACCAGGCAGGCCAGCATAAGTTTAAGGGGAGGGACATTAGATTTCACTCTGTGGTGGGGGAGTGTCAAGATCACCCTGCAGAAGAGCATGCAGAATGGGTGATATTGTTATGGTCACTTGTGAAAAGTGTGATTTGTCATTATAACTTGATACTCATATTATTTCATATGTACAGTCACACTGTCATTGTTAAGACATTTTTGGCATGGATGATGGTAAGAAGATATAACCCAGTGAAATAAAAGCAGAATTGTGGAGTGTGCTGACATCAAGCTCACTTGGCTCTGAATCCTGATTTCACTCCCCTGAGACCTGTGGGACACTGATCAAGACTGGCAATATAATTTGTGGGGTCCAGTGGAGAATCAGCTATTTTTTTCGAAATAAGAATTTTAAGGTAGTAGCATCAGATCATTAAACCAAACACGGGTCCCTTTAAGTGAGTGGCCCCGTGTGACTGCACAGATTACGTGTCTAGGACCCCCCATCATCCATAACCCCTCTGAACTTCAACTGTATTTTCAAATTGAGATAATACTAACCCACCTTGCAGTAGGGTCGTAAAGGAAACTTGAGATGATTTTATGTGACAGTGTTTGTTAAGAAGAGGTCATGTAAAAAAGGAAGAGGTCATTAGGGCGGTCATTAGGTAATTCAATAAGACTGGTGTCCTTCTAAAAAGGGGAAATTAGGTAGATTCAAATATAAGGAGAACGCCATGTACACATTGAGATGGCCATCTGCGAGCTGAGGAGACAGGCCTGGAACAGACCCTCCCCTCAGCCCTCGAAAGAGCCAACCTGCTGACACCTTGACTCCAGACCTCCAGCCTCTGGAACTGAGAAAATAAATTTCTGTTGCCGAAGCCAACCATTTGCGGAACTTCGTTTTGGCAGACTTAATAAACTAAGACAGCCTAGATAGCATATTAAAAAGCAGAGACATTACTTTGCCGACTAAGGTCTATCTAGTTAAGGCTATGGTTTTTCCTGTGGTCATGTATGGATGTGAGAGTTGGACTTTGAAGAAGGCTGAGCACCAAAGAATTGATGCTTTTGAAGTGTGGTGTTGGAGAGGCCTCTCGAGAGTCCATTGGGCTGCAAGGAGATCCAACCAGTCCATTCTGAAGGAAATCGGCCCTGGAATTTCTCTGGAAGGAATGATGCTAAAGCTGAAGCTCCAGTACTTTGGCTGCCTGATGCAGAGAGCTGACTCATTTGAAAAGACCTTGATGCTGGGAAAGATTGAGGGCAGGAGGAGAAGTGGACGACAGAGGATGAGATGGTTGGATGGCATCACCGACTCAATGGACATGAATCTGAGCAAGTTCCTGGAGCTGGTGATGGACAGGAAGGCCTGGTGTGCTGCAGTCCACGGGGTCACAAAGAATTAGACATGACTGAGTGACTGAACTGACTGCACTGAACAAACTAAGAGGGGCCTTTCCAGCACAGCACTCACCCCTTTCTCTTAGCTCCTCCTCAGCATCGAAAGGTGCAAAGCTTGTGTGGGAACAGTCCTTCTTTTCATGCCCCAGAGCACGTTGCCATCCACGCAGGAGGTTTACCTTCAGGTCCACTAGCACACAACCTGCTGAAGAGCGCTGGCTTGAGCTTCGCAGGCCTCTTGGCTTTCTTGAGACTCTCACTTCTGAAGGAGCTCCTGGGCTGAAGGCCACATCTCCAGGTGTGTCCAGATGGTCTTTCCTTTGCGTAAACAGCATTCAGTCAATGTCTTCAGACCATCCTTTCCTCCCATCACAAGCTTCCTCCTAACTGGAAGGAGGGAAAGCAAGTCCGCCCTCAAATCCCTTCCAGTGAGGAGTTGCCAGTGGCTTCATCACTAGGGTGAGTGGGGCCATCATGCCATCGGGGCCACAAATCAAACGTGGCCGATTCTTCACAGTCAGATACAATCCTGTTTCCTCTGCCCTCCCTACGAGCAAGGGGTCAGAGCCGTAATGACTCCTGATGGCAGGTGGCAGGACTACATCACATCTTGACATTAGCTTTTAGCTTTTTTTTTTTCCCATGGCTGCCAGCACGCTCAGTCAAATACCTGTCTGTCATCACAATCAGACAGGTCTTAATGTCTCTGCATCACAGAGGAGGACCTCGGCTCCCTTCCAGCCCGTTTATTATGGTCCCAGCGTAGCATTTTATCACACATTCCTCACTCAGAGCCTCCTCTCCACCACCACGGAAATCTTCCAAGTTGGCAGCTTTAGTGTCTACTGTCATTAATCTTCACTAGGCTGGGAGCACAGGGCAAGGGATGATTTATTGCAATTACCTGTTCTAGTGCAGAGCTCAGGTGAGCTGGGCTCACATGCATTTACTGGGCTCCCTTCCATTCTCCCACAGCCAAGGAGTAAAGCCTGCCTGCTTTGTTTCCATGTGTATCTTCTGGCATTTAGCTCATGAAATGTTAGTTAATTAAGGGAGAAGTGAGGAAATAGATTTAGATAGTAGTAGGGTTATGTATAGACATGGTGAAGCCTGGCTGTTCAAAGCCAGAACTGACACTGACATTTGACAGTCCATTTAATTTCTTTGTTGTTTCTGCATTTTAAGAAACATCCAAAGGAAATTCGAAACTGCGCTTACCTGCCACTTTCTGCACCATCTGTTCCAGGTGATTAAAGCCAATCTGCATATCGTGTGTTTCATTTCCAATTTCTCGCTCCCTAGGATGGCAGGGGGCAGTGCATGAAGTGGGGATAATGTGTGCTTAGGTTCTGCTGCTGAGGGAGAAGGGGGGTAAAAATGGAATAACAGGGGAGAAGAAGTTCCATGGGAAGCCCTTTGCAGCAGAGACAAACGTGTTCCTAAAAGTGGCCCTCCGTTTCTCCATTACCAGCTCTGATGGTGGCTCCTTGTCTGCTCTAAGTAAAAATGTCCTAATACTCTCATGCTCCTGGCCTGATGAAAAAGCGACGATTTTCAGGGTAGGTTAAAAAGCTTTTTTTATAACCGTATCTGGGATTTGATTCATTCATGAGTTGGATGTAATCTGTAGGAGACACCATTTGGTGCCTGTATGATGGATAGCAATCCATTTGTTCCCTAGTGGATGAGGTTTGGGTTAAACGATCCGCCTCCCTCTACTCTTCCTTTCTTGCCCCTGTCCCCTTCTCTCTGATGAAGCTTGCTGCTGTGGTTGAGCTGCCCAATGAAGAGACCTACGTGGCAAGGGACTAAGCATGACCTTTGACCAGAAGCCAGGGAGGAGTTGAAGTCTCCTTCCAAAGTCCTGTGAGAGACTGATTCTTGCCCATCACGTGAGCTTGGAGGCAGATGCTTGTCCAGTTGAGCCTTGAGATGCCTGCGACCCCAATGGCACCTGGACCAAACCATGTGAGTGAACAACCCTGAGATAGAGCATCCAGGTAAGCCTCCCCCAGGTTCCTAATTCAAGGAAACTGTGAGAGGATGTGTTGTTTTAAAACATTTGTGTGTGGGGGGGGGCGCATTTTGTTACATAACTGTAGATAACTAATACAGCATAGATGACTTCAACACACAGGAATATTTCTAGAATTCTCTTTGCTCTAGAGAGGAATCTGGAGAAAGGTATATTTGCCTTAGAGTTCTGTAAGGAGTACAAAATGAGGCCAACAAAGTAACGATGAAGATATTAAACAAATCTGGATGGCACAGACACCCACTGAGTGAAAAGTAGTCTTGTCACTGAGCAGGTGCTGGAGGCCTGCTCTGATGCCAGGGCTATGGTGCCCTCTGCTTATTAACTTGTTGGCGGGGTGGTTCCATGTGGTTCTGGGAGAAGGGGTGTGGCAACTTACAGGTACTTGTGGGGCTCAGAGATGGGCTGAAATATCTCTCAGGATGAGTATGTCTGTGTTTTAACATCCAGCGTGCCTCTCATAGTGTCCCCCATCCTGGATACCAGCCCTGGACCAGTTCAGAGAAACTCATTTCGGGTCACATCATCTGAATCAGGAGGCATGGAACCTGTGATGGGGGAGTAGGGGTANTGAAATATCTCCCAGGATGAGTATGTCTGTGTTTTAACATCCAGCGTGCCTCTCCTAGCATCCCCCATCCTGGATACCAGCCCTGGACCAGTTCAGAGAAACTCATTTCGGGTCACATCATCTGAATCAGGAGGCATGGAACCTGTGATGGGGGAGTGGGGGTGGGGTGGGAATCCCCTTTTGTTCTTCCTCCTATCTTACCGAGGAGACGCTTAATGGGTTCCGAGTCTCCAAAAGGCCAGAAGCTGCCGGCTTTTCCGTTTGGCTTATCCGTAACTCATCTATGACAAGCCCAAAGGTTTCAGAGAACATCCCCTTCCCACAGCTGGAAGCCCAGGCTTTGCTCGACATCTTGTCTCCTGTTTTCATGCATTAGTGACTGTAATTCTACAGCCGTGCGGGAGTCTGGGCAAGGCAGGCCTCTTAAACGTTCAGCTGCATGCTTGAACTGGGGGAAATCACAGCTGCTCCTCGCTTTTGATAATGCCAGGGAAATTGGTAAATAAATAAATAACCGGGGCCCAGGGTTCATTTACTAAATACCCCAATATGTGCAAGCAAGCCACATCAGGGACATCAAAGGAGAAGAAAAGCCTAATTTAGTAATGACATGGTCTCCTGCAGCCTCCTGCTTAACTCAAGTGTTAAGTTAAAAGAGGTAAATCAAGGGTTTTGAAGCACAATTTTATACTTAGTCTTCTTTTTCTTTTTTTCTAACCCAAAGAACAGGATCTGGGACCACTTCCTCTGTTAGCAGGGTCTGGCATAGCTTTCCCTCCTGTGAAAGGGGAGACTTTTAGAAATAATTGTTCCGAATTATTCCTTATTTGCCCTTCAACTAGGGAATCTCCCCTCATGGAAGAAGCATGCCTGTGTTTAAAGCGTTTGCAAGTTTTTGAGGAGACTTCACATTCCCCATGTCAGGGACTGGTTTTCAGCCTGGGTGTGGGTGAAATAGCGCAGAGCCCAAACCCTGACTGAGGAGGCTGGTCTGTTGGGCAAAAAGAAATGGATGGTGTGCTTGGGGAGCGAGGTAAACACAGTGTCTCTTGAGATGCCTTCCAAATTGTCTGCCTATCCCCAGAGACATCCAAGACTTTGGCTCCCGGGTTCAAGCGGAGAGCTGGAGGAGGGCGAGGGAGCCCACTCCAGTATTCTCGACTGGAAAATCCTATGGACAGAGGAGCCTGGTGTGCTGCTGTCTATGGGGTCGCACAGAGTTGAACATAACTGAAGTGACTTAGCAGCAGCAGAAGCCCTCCATCTGAACGCCGGGTCTTTTCACTTCTGGCATGCCGCATGGTTTGATGATCAAAACTGCTTCTTCTGTACCTCCTCCAAACCGAATGGACACTTTTTGTTTCCTTCACTCAACGTGTCTGCCGAATGGAAATGCGTGGCCTCTGGAGTCAGGTTACCTAGGCTCAGATGCCAGCCCTCCTACTTATTAGCTGCATCAGTTCAGTTCAGTTCAGTTGCTCAGTCATGTGCGACTCTTTCCCACCCCATGGACTACAGCACGCCAGGCCTCCCTGTCCATCACCAACCCCCAGAGCTTTCTCAGACTCTTGTCCATCAAGTCAGTGATGCCATCCAACCATCTCATCCTCTGTCGTCCCCTTCTCCTGCCTTCAATCTTTCCCAGCATCAACGTCTTTTCAAATGAGTCAGTTCTTCACATCAGGTGGCCAAAATATTAGAGCTTCGGCTTCAGCATCAGTCCTTCCAATGAACACCCAGGACTGATCTCCTTTAGGATGGACTGGTTGGATCTCCTTGCAATCCAAGGGACTCTCAAGAGCCTTCTCCAACACCGCAGTTCAAAAGCATCAATTCTTTGGTGCTCAGCTTTCTTTATGGTCCAACTCTTACACCCATACGTGACTACTGGGAAAACCATAGCCTTGACTAGACAGACATTTGTTGACAAAGTAATGTCTCTGCTTTATAATATGCTGTCTAGGTTGGTCATGCAATCTTTTTATTTCATTAGCTGCATAATCTCAGGTAAATCACTTGACTTTTGCCAAGCTTTGGCTTTCCGTGATTAAAGTGGAAATTTATCCAAGCCTCAATTTTTTTTTCTTGAGAATTAGTAGTCCCAAACTCGTAGAGTTGTTGTGAGAATTAAATGACACAACGTGTGTAAAATATTTCACATGCTGACTGGCAACATAGGGCGCCCTCCGTGATCGATAAGTATGCATGTGGTTTAATACTTCTCTATACTGCAGATCAGAAGTTACCTGGGACTCTTGTCATGTGTGAAAACCAGAAGCATACAGAGATTACCTAGTTTGTATGGCCTAAAAATAATTTGAATTTCATTGCTGATATTGATAACTCAGAAGGTTTCATATGAAAGTATAGACTTTTTGCTTTTGTTGGAAAGTGGGAAATTCTGCTGACAGGGGACCTGCGTTTGCACAGACAATCATTCGTCAGGGCTGTGTGAACACCGGCTCCTTAGACAGAGGCTGGGCTCCCCAGTTCCACCTGCTCCTGGGTAAGGCACTTTACACTGTCTCTTGGCTCTCAGAATTAGTTCACTGGCCTCTCATCTTGACAGTTGCTTTATTGTTTGTCCTACACTATTGTTTTTTCCTTATTCTATGTTGTTTTCTGTTGTTCTTGTACTTGACCCCTTTGCATTACTGCAAGCTTGCTCTTTAATTTGTGATCCCTGCTTTAGATAAATACCAAGTACACACTATTTAGCAGTTAAGAGTTGGCATAGCCAATCAACTGAGAAGAAGACCTATTTTACAAGGCAGGTTCCTTACTTGGTCAACCCATCATGGTTCCAAAAATGTGATTCTAAATGTCTTTTGGGTCATCATCTGGTTCAGCTGTCTCTCCTGAACATCTGAAAGGGTTCTTTTAATTTAGGACTTTATAAGGACAACTACACGAGTGCATGGAGAATACAAAACACAATACATGGAGTAGAATGGCTCCCTGGTTCCCTCGAATGATATCTATCTGTAATGCTAGTGTTGACTCATGCCTGGCATTGCACTAAGCATATCATATCCATCACTTCATTAATTCTTCATAATACCCTGTGATAATATTGTGATAACTGGGGATATTGATATTAGGGAGGTCTCCATTCTAGCCAACATTTTATAGGTGCGGAAACTGAGGAACTGAAGGAATTAGTGGTCATCCACACCACCAGCTGCCAAATAGCAGAACCAAGCCTTCCAAGCCAGCAGCCTATTCCAGAGCCCACTTCCTTGATCACCGCCTGCCCTCCCCTGCCTTCCTCTCTGCCGGGGAGGAGAAGTCAACAGCAGCTTCAAGGAACTTCAGGCCATCTCCTCAGGTGTGGAATTTGCGAAGAATGAAATGAGGGTCAAATGACTACCTATCAGAAGATCCCATGTTGGGGTGACTCATTTGAAAAGACCTCCTGATGCTGGGAAAGATTGAGGGCAGGAGGAGAAGGGGACGACAGAGGATGAGATGGTTGGATGGCATCACTGACTCAATGGACTTGGGTTTGGGTGGACTCTGGGGGTTGGTGATGGACACGGAGGCCTGGCGTGCTGCAGTTCATGGGGTCGCACAGAGTTGGACATGACTGAACGACTGAACTGAACTGTTGGAGTGAAAAATAACAGCCCGCAGCCTCTGCTGGTAATCAGATTGTGTGTGAGCCCTGGGACCTCGGCGACAGCAGGTAGCAACGTGGGCTGAGTTTCCAGCTGCTTTTAGCCAGAGTCTGGGGAAGANCACGCCAGGCCTCCCTGTCCATCACCAACCCCCAGAGCTTTCTCAGACTCTTGTCCATCAAGTCAGTGATGCCATCCAACCATCTCATCCTCTGTCGTCCCCTTCTCCTGCCTTCAATCTTTCCCAGCATCAACGTCTTTTCAAATGAGTCAGTTCTTCACATCAGGTGGCCAAAATATTAGAGCTTCGGCTTCAGCATCAGTCCTTCCAATGAACACCCAGGACTGATCTCCTTTAGGATGGACTGGTTGGATCTCCTTGCAATCCAAGGGACTCTCAAGAGCCTTCTCCAACACCATAGTTCAAAAGCATCAATTCTTCGGTGCTCAGCTTTCTTTATGGTCCAACTCTTACACCCATACGTGACTACTGGGAAAACCATAGCCTTGACTAGACAGACATTTGTTGACAAAGTAATGTCTCTGCTTTATAATATGCTGTCTAGGTTGGTCATGCAATCTTTTTATTTCATTAGCTGCATAATCTCAGGTAAATCACTTGACTTTTGCCAAGCTTTGGCTTTCCGTGATTAAAATGGAAATTTATCCAAGCCTCAATTTTTTTTTCTTGAGAATTAGTAGTCCCAAACTCGTAGAGTTGTTGTGAGAATTAAATGACACAACGTGTGTAAAATGTTTCACATGCTGACTGGCAACATAGGGCGCCCTCCGTGATCGATAAGTATGCATGTGGTTTAATACTTCTCTATACTGCAGATCAGAAGTTACCTGGGACTCTTGTCATGTGTGAAAACCAGAAGCATACAGAGATTACCTAGTTTGTATGGCCTAAAAATAATTTGAATTTCATTGCTGATATTGATAACTCAGGAGGTTTCATATGAAAGTATAGACTTTTTGCTTTTGTTGGAAAGTGGGAAATTCTGCTGACAGGGGACCTGCGTTTGCACAGACAATCATTCGTCAGGGCTGTGTGAACACCGGCTCCTTAGACAGAGGCTGGGCTCCCCAGTTCCACCTGCTCCTGGGTAAGGCACTTTACACTGTCTCTTGGCTCTCAGAATTAGTTCACTGGCCTCTCATCTTGACAGTTGCTTTATTGTTTGTCCTACACTATTGTTTTTTCCTTATTCTATGTTGTTTTCTGTTGTTCTTGTACTTGACCCCTTTGCATTACTGCAAGCTTGCTCTTTAATTTGTGATCCCTGCTTTAGATAAATACCAAGTACACACTATTTAGCAGTTAAGAGTTGGCATAGCCAATCAACTGAGAAGAAGACCTATTTTACAAGGCAGGTTCCTTACTTGGTCAACCCATCATGGTTCCAAAAATGTGATTCTAAATGTCTTTTGGGTCATCATCTGGTTCAGCTGTCTCTCCTGAACATCTGAAAGGGTTCTTTTAATTTAGGACTTTATAAGGACAACTACACGAGTGCATGGAGAATACAAAACACAATACATGGAGTAGAATGGCTCCCTGGTTCCCTCGAATGATATCTATCTGTAATGCTAGTGTTGACTCATGCCTGGCATTGCACTAAGCATATCATATCCATCACTTCATTAATTCTTCATAATACCCTGTGATAATATTGTGATAACTGGGGATATTGATATTAGGGAGGTCTCCATTCTAGCCAACATTTTATAGGTGCGGAAACTGAGGAACTGAAGGAATTAGTGGTCATCCACACCACCAGCTGCCAAATAGCAGAACCAAGCCTTCCAAGCCAGCAGCCTATTCCAGAGCCCACTTCCTTGATCACCGCCTGCCCTCCCCTGCCTTCCTCTCTGCCGGGGAGGAGAAGTCAACAGCAGCTTCAAGGAACTTCAGGCCATCTCCTCAGGTGTGGAATTTGCGAAGAATGAAATGAGGGTCAAATGACTACCTATCAGAAGATCCCATGTTGGGGTGACTCATTTGAAAAGACCTCCTGATGCTGGGAAAGATTGAGGGCAGGAGGAGAAGGGGACGACAGAGGATGAGATGGTTGGATGGCATCACTGACTCAATGGACTTGGGTTTGGGTGGACTCTGGGGGTTGGTGATGGACACGGAGGCCTGGCGTGCTGCAGTTCATGGGGTCGCACAGAGTTGGACATGACTGAACGACTGAACTGAACTGTTGGAGTGAAAAATAACAGCCCGCAGCCTCTGCTGGTAATCAGATTGTGTGTGAGCCCTGGGACCTCGGCGACAGCAGGTAGCAACGTGGGCTGAGTTTCCAGCTGCTTTTAGCCAGAGTCTGGGGAAGACCAACGCCATAGGTGCCGGGTCGGCATGGGATGCTAAGGCCGTGTTCCCTGGCGCTGGTGTTCCGTGCAGTGACCTCTGACTGCCCCTGCCATGCGGTTTGCGGCAATGCTGGTGCCGGCAGCAGCTTCGGCGTCGGGGATTACAGACTGCAGAGCTGCCACCTAAGGACGGCTTGTTGGAGACACAGCCACTGTCGTCCTGGGTTCTGCTGTGGATGTGGAAGGCCTCAGACTCAGCACGGCTAGGCTGGGGAGTAGTGTGCTATTTGGAATAAAAACACTCTCTCAGGGCTTGGGTGGGACCTGCGTTGGATCCTAGCTTTGTCATTTAATAACTGTGTGATGTGGGGCTTGTAAATAAACCTCTCTGCGTGTCAGTTTCGGGCTTCCCTGGTTGCTCAGCTGGTAAAGAATCCACCTGCAATGTAGGAGAGTCTGGTTCGATTCCTGGGTCAAACCAGGAATATATAAAATGTTTTCTATCTTTGTATATATCTTAAGATCTATCTTATGTATTCTTATTATCTTATATATTAAAATATATGATACATAAAACATTTTATATACCTCTCTTGGGTTGGTAAGAGAACCTCTAAAGAAGGGATAGGCTACCCGCTCCAGTATTTTTGGGCTTCCCTGGTGGCTCAGATGGTAAAGAATCTGCCTGCAATGCGGGAGATCTGGGTTCGATCCTTGTGTTGGAAAGATCTCCTGGAGGAGGGCCTGGAAACCCATTCCGGTATTCTTGCCTGGAGAATCCCGATAGACTGAGGAATCTGGCGGCTACAGCCTATGGGGTCTCAGAGAGTCAGACACGACTGAGCAGCCAAGCACAGCAGCACAGTCAGTTTCAATGCTCCTAAAATAAGGACTAATGTCAGTTCCCACTCTGTAGTATTGTTTTGATGATAAATAAGATGATTAAAAAATCACTCAATGTAATCTCTGGGTACGTAAGTAAATGCTTTGTTGATGTCAGTTTTATTTTAAATATTATTAGGAGCAGATGGAAAACATTTGTAGGTCTCTTTTACCCAGCACCATAGGAGGAAACATTAAACCACATTCTGATTCCAAGTCACCTTTGATTGTAATATCCTAAATTTGGGGGAGGAAAAGAAACACTAACACACAGAACTGCTTGCAAAGCTCATCTTAATTTCATGTGTGAAACTATGAAAAAAATTTCTTGGAATCACATAAATGTGATTTATTAAGTCTGAGTTGTACCTGATCAAACAGACCTTGCTTTCTTATTCTCCCAGAATAATGTCCAAGGGAACTAAGGCCAAATGAAGACTTTGTTTTTGTCGTTTCTCTCACAAAGTCTTTGATGTGTCCTTGTCCATTCTTTCTCACACTGTGCTATAGCAGAAAGAACCCAGGTTCTTTCTGTTTATGGACACTTTCTTTTGATGAGCCTCAGTTTTTCCATCCATAAGATGGGATGCTACTTGCCTATGAGGTTGTTGTAAGAATTAAATGTGATAACAGACAAGTCACTAAGTCTAATACCTTGTCCAGAGAAGGAGTCAGTATATTTTTATCTGCTCCTTCTTGGTTTTACACAGCTGTGTGCTACATGGATTAGATATAAGTGACTTGCACACAGAGGAAGTGGCATGGAATGAAGTGGGCCATTTCTGAATTTTTTTAAAAAGTAAATCACTGAGAATTCTCCGCCTGTGTGTTTAGCCAATATTCATCATGTAATAAACACCGAAGTGATAAGCCAGCTGCAAAGATTAATTTATTTCAACCGAAGTTAATTTTACTCCCTGCTGGGAGGTAGCCTAGAGAATATGTTTCTAGCTGGGGTCAGCAGAAGAGGGTCTCCTCCAATGAACTGGCGAGTGTACAGGCTCTCTGAGGCCAAAGCAAGCATGAGAAATGGCATCCCTTGAGTTGGACTTTTCATTCATTTGTTCAACTGTTANAATTTTACTCCCTGCTGGGAGGTAGCCTAGAGAATATGTTTCTAGCTGGGGTCAGCAGAAGAGGGTCTCCTCCAATGAACTGGCGAGTGTACAGGCTCTCTGAGGCCAAAGCAAGCATGAGAAATGGCATCCCTTGAGTTGGACTTTTCATTCATTTGTTCAACTGTTATTTTTAAAAGTACCCCACCTTTGCATGCAGTATTATGCAAGGCTAGGGACAGATTGATGGATAACAGAGCACGTGGCCCTTGCCCTGTGGAGCTTAGAGTTGAAAGGGAGAGACAGGCAATGGACAGGAAGACAAAGCAACATAGAAGTATCAGCTGGAGTAGTGCTGGGAAGGAAAAGAGGAGGGTGCAGGGAGTCACAAGAAATCGCGGGATGGCCAAGGAAATCCTCTTCATGGCCCTGACGTCTAAGCTGGAAGAAACGCCAACCAAAGCACAAAGAGCAGAGTGCCCTAGGCCAAGGGAACTGGATGCGCGGAGCCTCTGGGATGACAGAGCTCGGCAGCTTTGTTCTTTACCGTCTCAGTCGAGTCCGATTCTTTTGCGACCCCGGGGACTGCATCCTTCCAGGCTCTTCTGTCCATGGGAATTCTCCAGGCAAGAATCCTGGAGTGGGTTACCATTGCCTACTCCAGGGTATCTTCCTGACCCAGGGATCGAACCTGCGTTTCCTCCATGGGCAGGCGGATTCTACCGCGCTACCTGGGAAGCTTTAGACCCGAAAAAAGGCCACTGGGCAGTAACACAGTGAAGAAGAGGCTGGTCTCAAGCAACTGATTTGCTTATTACTCCAGTCACGTGTTGAGCGGAACCTGAAGGAATGGTTATGATCTGAATAAGATACTTGAAATTCTGGGGAGAGCGTGCAGGGAGTGGGGAGCGCAAGGGAGACGGGGGTCGGCTGCTTTTCCTCTCTTGGTGCGCCAGCCAGTGGACGTGTCCTGCGCGTGTTACCTGTGCGGCAGCCCAGCGACACTCTGCTCTCCAGAAGTGAGGGCCCCCGAATGAAGCCGAGGTGCCCGGGGTTTGGTTTCTCCAGCTGATACTTACATCCTTCCAGCTGTACAGGGTCAACCAGCTGCTCACCTGGATCAGACCATCCTGGAAGCAGTGACTTCAGAGCCCAGCAGAGAAGTTTTTCTTCTACTGCAGGGATTGGAAATAGTTTCTTTCTCTTTGTCTCCTAGAGCAGTGCATTTAATAGGTGCTGTATTCTGAATGTTTCAGTTCAGTCACTCAGTCGAATCCGACTCTTTGCCACCCCATAGACCGCAGCACGCCAGGCCTCCCTGTCCATCATCACCTCCTGGAACTTGCTCAGATTCATGTCCATTGAGTCGGTGATGCCATCCAACCATCTCATCCTCTGTGCTCCCCTTCTCCTCCCTCCTTCAATCTTTCCCAGCATCAGGGTCTTTTCCAATGAGTCAGTTCTTTGCATCAGGTGGCTAAAGTATTGGATGTTTGTGTCCCTCCAAATTCATACACAAAATCTTAATGCCTCCTGAGGTGGCATTAGGAGGTGGGGCCTTTAGGAGCCATGTAGATGGTGAAGGCTGAGCCCTCATGAATGGGGTTAGCGCTCTTATTGAAGAGAACCCCGGAGAGCTTGCTGGAACCTTCCACCTCGAAGAGGCACAGCAAGAAGGCGCCAGCCATGAACCAGGAAGAAGGCTCCCACTACCGTGCTATTGTGCTGGCACTTGATCTTGGACTTTGCAGCCCCTAAAACTGTGAGAAATAAACTTCTGCTTTTTGTAAGCTACCCACTGTGGGGTATTTTATTATAGCCTCCTGAAAAATAAGCATCAGATTAAAATAAGATCTATTAAAAAAAATAAGTTTGGGAAATTTGGGGACATTGGTGGTAAACAAATTAAAAATTATTTTACTTCAAGACTTTCTGGAGACTTTCATAGTCTTCAGTTTCCCCAAACAGTGTTATGAACGTTTATATTTCTGTTAGGGTAATATCAAGTAAAAGGAAAGCTTAAAAAATTGTATTTAAAATTCATTAAAAAAAAGATATTGAGAAAAGACCCAATTTATTCTAACATATGTCAGCCTCAAGATCAATAGCAATTAGACAATGAGACAATTAGAAGTACAGAGCAGATATATGTCACACTACAAGGAATTAATGGAATGGAATTTAAGCTGGGGCATTAAAGATAATAGTATTTATATAAGTTTTGAATTAATTCCCTTTGGAAATAAACTCCATCAATCATGATCAACAAGATACATCCCAGTGAGTATGTGGGTGCCAAGGGGCGTTCATCTACTTGGAATCAAGGCTATATTTGAGAGAATATAGGGTTGTTCAGGGGAGAGTCTATAAATAAAATGCCCTCCGTGAAAGTAGTCTGAGCTGAACAGGAAGGGAGACAGAATTATTAAGGGAGAGGGTGGAGATGAGCCTCGCCATATGGTCAGTGCCACAGCCGGGCAAGCCTGTCAGGGTTGGAGCACAGGCGAAAGGGAATTGTCCTGGAAGAATCGTGTACATTCCGCCACGAGGAAATGAGGCCAGAGGGCTGTGGGCAAGAAACCGCTCAGTGACTGGCACTTGTGCTGATGGGAGCCAACACCGGATGTTGAATCATGTCCACACGAAGTTGATTAGGACGGATGGGAGCCTTCTAATGCCCTAAAAACACTCAATCCAGGGCAAACCGTACTCATCCACAGTGCCATATACCAAACTGGCTTCTGTTCTGCAGTGCATGTGACTATATTTGCTCAGCCGATTAGAGGCGTCCAAATAGATCTACCAAGAGTGTCCTCTTTCTCTAGCTGCTCCTCATCCCAAAGGTCTCGCTAGAGCTCTCATTTCTCCTTTAAAAAGTAATGTTGTTTATATCACAGCGTCAAGCTTTCTGGATTAAATGGAAAACAATGTTCGCTTCAAATGACTTTGCCTATGCACACCCTGTGCCTTGTTGCTATGAATACACCACAATTTGCTAACAGTGTTGGTGAAAAAAACTGTTTGCCTTCTGCTTCCATCCCATCAGGAGGCCTGGGTTTGATTCCTGGGGTAGGAAGATCCTCTGGAGAAGAGAAAGGCTACCCACTCCAGTATTCTAGTCCAGAGAATTCCGTGGACTGTATAGTCCATGGGGTCGCAAAGGAGTGGGACACGACTGAGCAAGTGCACTCCACTCACTCCACGCCATCAGCAGGGGTTAAGTGTGGGGTTGTGACGAGAGGCTTGGTACTTGATCATCCCCCTCATTCTTTTTAATGCTCATAGAAATTCAGCCAGATACCTGGAAGACATCTCTGGGTTTTCCAAACGAAGCCTCTTTCCGGGAGTAATGGATACACATTGATTTCTATGTGATCCATCCAGCTTCTAACATAAGAAGCAGGGAAAAAGATTTTTGCTCATCCAAGGTTTGCTTTGCCTCCTGTTCTCCACCACCCATCCACTGTGCTTTGAAAGACATGCCCGTTCGTGACAAATGACAAACTCCTGAGATTCTCAAGCTAACCTCATGGGCTTAGCCTCCTTAGTGAATTAGCCCCTCTCACTCACACACACTCACACACACACATTATAGTCTTTTAATGTTCTGCTGGAAGGATTACTTGAAATATTTTCACAAAAGAATAATTATCACAGTCATGGTTACTTTATAATATGCACAAATGACCTTAATGTCATGTAAAAATGTATATCCCCAGGAAAACTCTTGTTTCAAATCCTAATAGCAAAATTGATATTATGAAGCAAGGTATTTTATGACATAATAGTGGGTTAATTTACTCGCAACCCTGTAACAGTTGCTAAAATTAAGCTATCCTTTTGCTAGGGATAATGGTTTAAAATATCTTGCCTAAATATATTTTGTTGTATTAGAATATGTGATGTCTGGCATAGTTTTCTAGATCCGTGAATTGTTTTCTTTCAAATATAGGCAGCTATGAGAATTTTTTTTGCAACAAAATCTAGTTCTTCTCTTTTGACATATGTGGTCTTTAGGAATGGAGCATGTTATGACATTCCAATTTTCTCCTGTGATGTCTAAGACGTCTTCTTAGAAGGAGACCCAAGGAAGGGAATAGTTTGGTATGAAGTATTCAAAATGGCCTTGGCTGATGCTCTAAATTCTTTGGTTTCAGTACATAACTTGGGACAATAAATTGTGTTCTGGTGTTTGGATTGGATGCCAGATCCCTTTTGGATGGGAAAATGCATCTCCTGTCTCACTTGTCCATACATTTTCTTTTTGGCCAAGAAGCTGTCTCTCACTTTCTTTTTCATAAATTCCTTCTGGATCCTTGTTGCTTTGGCTTTAGCAAAATTTGCTAAACACTAACGAATTTACCTAACACTAACGCTACTATTAAACTCTATACTCGTGTCTGAATAGAAATATTAAAACCTTGGCACCCGAAACAGGTTTGGGCAAGAATGTCACTTAATCAGCACATAGCCACACATAAGAAGCGAGATGGAGGAGGGTTCAGGACTGGGGGGACATGCACATCCATGGCTGATTCAATTGATGTATGGCAAAAACCATCACAATATGGTAAAGTCATTATCCTCCCATTAAAATAAAAAAATTACTTAAAAAAAATCTGGGATTCTCATTTAGTCTACACAATTCCCTGACTCTAAAAGAAAAAAAAACCAACACTCTAACTTACTCTGAGATTGGGACCTGATCACATGCTACTAAACCCATAATTTGATTATATAATGGTGGGCTTAGGGATTGTAGAGTACAATTATATGACTGATAAATATTTTGAGAAGATGCTTGAGAAATTTTTAGAAAGTACATGTCATTTCTAAGTTATCAAAGCTGCACTTTTTTTATATTGAATTTCTAATGGTAGACATCTAGAGATTATTGCATTAATATAGACATCTAGAGATTATTACATTATTCAAATGTAGACGTGCAGAGATTATTGGTCTCCCACTGTGCACGAGCTTTTTCTGGCTATTCTTTGCGGCTTTATTGAAGTNGAAGATGCTTGAGAAATTTTTAGAAAGTACATGTCATTTCTAAGTTATCAAAGCTGCACTTTTTTTATATTGAATTTCTAATGTAGACATCTAGAGATTATTGCATTAATATAGACATCTAGAGATTATTACATTATTCAAATGTAGACGTGCAGAGATTATTGGTCTCCCACTGTGCACGAGCTTTTTCTGGCTATTCTTTGCGGCTTTATTGAAGTGCCTGTTAGGCACAGTAAGAACGAAGATCAAGGTTTTACACTGATTCTTTATTCCCAACCTGAAATCTAGAAGCTTATTGCCATTTTGCTTTGAATTCTTCGACTCAACTTGTGTTTATAAAGCACCAGCTGTATATTTAGTCTTCGGTGGTGTGAGGAGTTCCCAAAGGCATTCAAGACTGGGTCTCTGGGAATTCACAGGCAAGTCAGGAGGCAAGGCTCACTAACATTAAACAACCAAGAGATCGTCACTGTCCTGTGGCGCCAGCACACCTGGTGCTGTGACCTTAGTCCTCCGAGTGTGAAATGTGGACTAGCAGCGTGGCATCGCCTGGGGGTTTGCTACCAACCCGATCTGCATTTTAACACGGTCTGTAGGGTAAAGTTTAAGGGGCTCTCATGTAAATACTGAGCCCCAGAGAAGACTTGCTCTGGGTGAGGCCGGCATAGACTGGAGTTGCGGGGGAAGGCTTGACAGACAAAAAACAGAGGTTCTTGGAAGGGGGTTAGGGTCTGGGGGATATGGGCCAGTATTAAATATTATCCTGCACAAAAGCCACTCCCCATGGTTCTTGCTTGACAGTTCCTGAAACTCCCAACCCCCTCCAGAATAAGAGTCTGTAGGCGGGCCCTAGGAAAATGTATTTTTAACAAGCGCCACAGGAAACTTCCTAAACTAATTTCCATAAATGTAGACGCAGGTGGAAAGGAGTGCATCCATGCGGGGAATTCCTACACATTGCCCGTTTCATCTCTCACCTGTTGCCCTTCTAGTTTACCCTCCGTACTGTTGCTAAAGTGGACTATCTAAAAACAAGTGAGGACATGTCTTGCCCGTTGCAAAGCTCTGCTCTTGTCGAAAGCTCAATTCCTGCTCAGTGTGACAAGGCAGTCCAGCCAGCGCTGGCCCTGACGTCCTTCCCCTTCAGTTCCCAGCTCTTCACCTTCTTGTCCAGGTAAACCATGCTTCTCACCTGCCCAGAACACTGGGCTCTTCCACGCCTGAGCAATTTCCTTTCAGTGCCCTTCTATTCCTTCTCTGTCTGGCAAACCCCTCATCCCTCACCCTCAATAGTCCCTCTAGTAGAAATAACAGTAAGTCGTCTTTTTGCTGAGCTGTTTGATGTCCCTGTTCTAAAGCTAGCAACCAGGTGAAGAGGTGTTGCTTCTCTTTGGGATGGGGACAACTGAACAGGCTTTTGACTATGCCAAGGCCTAGAGGGAGAGGTGGGACAATGAGCTTAGCTCCTGTTGATAGAAAATCAAATGTGAGGGTCTTCTTCGAAACTAGAGACTGTTGTCATGTTACTTTTTGGTTTGTGTTTGCTTCTCTATGTGGCAGAAAAAGCTAGCCAAACTGGTCTAGGTGAAGAGATGGGAGAACAGGAGTATTGTGACCTCCCACTAGCTCTGTGGCAAAGCCAGAGATGGAAACAGGCAGCTGAAGATGCCCCTGGAGGGCATGGGCCAGAGGCCTATGATAATCGGAGAGCCACTTTTCACTCAGGTTTTTCCAAGCCATTATCCTCATGTTCTCAGGTAAGCTGGTCTACTTCCATTGCTCCCTTTGACCTTAAGTTAGAACCAGGTGGCACATAAAAAGGACCTGCTGTATCCATGTTTCAGAGCTACAGCAACATGGAGAGAGAGTGAGGAGTCAGCAGACTTACGGAAAAACACTGATCCTTGGTCTGGAGACAGAAAACTCACGGAGTAACAGCAGGCACACACTTGTCATGAGTCTCCAAAATCATTCATTTATTCAGGAAGCATTTGCTGAGCCCTCGCTGTGTCCATGGAGAAAAGAACCCAATTCTTAAAATCATTGTCAAACTGAGGATTTGAAGCTTAGCAAATCGTTTACTCATCTCTGAGTGGCTTGAGTTTTTAGTCCCTATAATAGTTAAAAAATATGACTATTCTTATGAAACTGCCAAGTCTCTTGATTCTTGCCTTGTCCTTCACTGAAGAAGAATTTCTCCTGAAGCCTGTTCTTCTGCTCCAGAGGTTTTCTATGTCTTTTCCATCTTTATTTCTTTCTTCTTAAGGAAAAGAGGATTTTGGAGTCACAGCTAAAATCAATAAGAGAGGACAGACAGCTCAACCAGGAGTGGGCAAAAGCATGAATGGGCATTTCTCATCTGGGGAGCCCCATCTGGCTCCTCCAAGCATGAGGTGGCAGCAGCCACACCACCTTGCTGGAGTCCCACCGCTAAGGTCTCGGAGACTTTGCTCCCATCCCCCACGGTCACTGGCTTTCAGTGTCTCCCCCGCACCACTGCCTCCTCCTCACCACTGTGCCACCCCCCATCAGCAGATTGCTTCCCAAATGCTACCAAGCATTCTCTGCATTTCTGCTACCACAGTCCTTGAAAGCCCAAACACACTGCCTGTTTTCTCATGACCTTTATAATCCCCATTCTCCTGCAACCTGGCTTCCACCCCAATCAGTCCCAGAAAATTCTCTGTCCAAGGTCACTAATGACCCTCTCACTTCCAAATCCAAAATCCTTTTCAAAATCCTCATATTACTTAATCCTTAAATCTTGATCTCAAAACATTTGTAACTGTTGGTCACTGGGTCACAACCTTCTGAATTTTTCTCCTCTTAGTGTTCTTCCTGCCTCTCTGTTATTTTCCTCAGCTTCTTTCAGCCCTCTCTCTGGCCACCTTTCCCCAAGCTGTGCCTCAAGATGCATCCTTGGCCCTCTGCTTTTATCTCTGTAGCTCTCTGTCGAATACTTTCTCCAAATATGTTTTTTTTTTTCTTTCCTCTAGGTTTGGGCTACCATCTATATGCATTTGGTTCTCAAAAGTCCAACTTTCCAGTTTTTGAAACAGCTAGGTCACATTGTCAGCTGCAATGAAATTAGCTGTAAATATAAGAATAACTGAAACTTAAAGTTGTTGTTGGGATGGGCTGAGATAATGACCATAGAAAGGTTAGCATGATGGCTAGCATATTGTGAGCCCTCCATAATTGTGATCTGTCCTATCCTTCACAAAAGCAAGGGGATGACAAAAGTCATCACTGCTCATGGTGGCTACCAAAGGAGGTCACAAGACGATGGGCAATGTCAGATAGATTAAAACTTCAAGTCAGCTGTGGGCGTCAGAGCAAACCCTCAAGGTCCACTGAGATAGTCTTTCTTGTGATGTGAAAACGAACTCACTTTGTTTCCTGAATGTGTCCAGATTTCTACCTCTGGGCACTGATATAACAGCATTTCTGAGGGGTTGGTGGGGCTCTGTTGGCCAGCTGTGGCTGCTGAGTTGTGCAGAGGTGATGTGCCGTGTCATTTCCGGAGTGAACTTCTGATTGCTGATGCAAGGCTTTCCAGAGCATGCTTCCAGATGATGAACCAGATGATGAACCAGAAAGTTCCAGATGATGGTGGCTCTCAGCCAGGCTTCTTGGTTCTTAGGGACAAATGGCATGCCTTTCCTTTAGGAGGTGGATTCCGACCAATGACTACATTAGGTCTACGTGAAGTAATAGGAGTGCCTCCCTGGGTCGTGAGCAGCGATTTACTGCTGCACTGCATGGCCTGGCTCCAAGCTCACGAATCATCCCCCTTGTTATCAGTGTGACTGAGCTGCTTGTTGCTCGCAGGTTTTATTCTAGCTTTATTCTAGGTGTTAATGATTAATTATTGTTAACTTGGTTTCTTCATATTGTTTCCATTGGTTGTGGCTTGTTTAACCGTACAGTGTGTAAGATACATATTTCTTTCAGCAGTATTTTTGGCTTCTAATTTTCTAATAATCTGACTTTAAGGTTTAGGGCTGTTACAATTCAAATGTAAATAACCTGTGTATTTTTCTTAAAGAAGATGGATGTATCCTCCATCAGAATTTGCTGGCATCATAGCACTTTATTGGGATATGCTCCCTTTATTTCATGATGATTCTGAAATGTAAGCACTCCTGTTTTCCAGAAATGTCTACAGAGACAGAGGCAGGATGGACATTCTCTGTGTAAGATCATATTTTTCTGTACGGGTTAAAAATTGAGCAATGATGCTGTTGACAGTGTTTATTCACTTTAAAGGTTTTGTTCTCTGAAAGTGTTCTTAATTACCATGTTCTGAAACTGCGGGAAGGATGGCTGCTCCTGAGATAGGGGCTGGAATAAAGACACCTGGAAGTCACTGACAGGTAACAGCTTAGTAGCCTGGTGAAGGGCTCAGTCTCTGGTGTAATCTTGTTTAAAACATCTTCAGGTTTTAGGGATGTGGAGGGGAGAAGGATTAGATTTATTTTATGTGGCCCCAGAGAAAGGTCACAAACAAGGGACACCCACAGTCAATACGCAGATAGTGTACACGACTGAGTCGTGGACTGGGTGGCAAGAGGGAGTCCTGGGCACTTCATGAGAGACTCACTGAAAACCATTAAAAAACCAGCTGAACAAACAAACTGACCAAAGCACAGCACAACAAGCACGCAGGCTAAATTCAGTTCATGAAACCAGAGTTGGCCCTCTGATCCAGAAATTCCAGACACAAGCCCATCAAGAGGCAGAATGTTGCAGAAATGTTGGCCCCGCTTCCACATTAGATTCAGTTTCTAGTTGTAACTGCATAAAGTTAAAAAGGAGATGCACATAATTTTACTAGGTGTAGAGACCAAGGCCTACTCATCTGCAATCCTAAGTCTCCTTGCAAAGATGAATTTTGATGTATTAATTTAGCTTTTTTTTTTTTAATAGTTTCTGCTGTCTCGGCCCCTTCTCCCTTTCGGTAGCTCTGCAGGCAGCATTTAATGCTTCTAGTGAGGCAGGACATACTTCGATACACTTATTTGGCTCAGCTGGTAAAGAATCTGCCTGCAATGCAGGAGACCTGGGTTCAACCCCTGAGTTGGGAAGATCCCCTGGAGGAGGGCATGGCAACCCACTCCAGTATTCTTGTCTGAAGAATCCCATGGACAGAGGAGCCTGGCAGGGGTTGCAAAGTCCTGCAGCCCATGGAGCTGCAAAGAGTTGGACACGGCTGAGCAGCTAAGTACAGCAGAGCAGTAGTCCTGAAAAGCAAGCACAGTTATAATTCTCATGTTTCTGCGAGGGAAACCAAGGACTAAAGACGTTAAGCAACATGCTTGAAGCGGCTGAGTCCAGATCCAAACCAATATGTTCCTGACTTTGAAATTTGTGCTCTGGCTGTTTGGTGACCCTTGTCAGTAAATCGTCTATGCCAGGTTGGCCATGGCTTTTGGCAAGCCTGTCCACAAGTGCCGTTGGGAAGGTCTGTGTTACACCTAGGGGTACTGCTGCTATGCTTCTCTCCATTTGCCTGATCCACTTTTCCCCACGGTTTCTTCATGCTCTCCTCTTAGTACGTGCATGCGGCCAGATACCTCTGAATTCTCAACTCGTGACATTTCCCTAAAAGTTTATCGTTTCCTTTGCGGTCACCATTCTGATGTGTTGAACTCCCCTTTCACACTTGGAGATATCTTAATGACATTTAGGTCTTGTCCCACAACTTTCTAGTCCCCTCCAGTGATTAATGCAGCTTCAGATCCAGTAATTAAGTTTTAGTCATGCTGACTTCTAAACTTGTCTTCGATCTGATCCAAAACTGTTTTCTCTCTCGGGACCGGAAAGAACTTGCAGCCTGAATCCAGAGCAGAGTAAGCGTTATCCTCTCTTTGCTCTCCCTTTGTTCTTTCTTTGTTGAGGTTTTTAGGGTGGGGCTAGGAAGAAAGAAGAAGGGAGCAGCCCGCCATGTTGCTTGACTGTCTTTGGGGTCCCTCTTTCCTATCTAGGGGTCACCATCACAGCCAGGTGCTTAGGAATAATAGAGGGTGATGGCTAATTTTATGTGTCAGCTTGGCTAAACTGTGGTTAGCAGTTATTCAATCAAGCAATAGTCTAGATGCTGCTGTAACTGTATTTTAAAGATGTGATTAACATAGACAATCTGTTGACTTTAAGTAAAGCAGATCGCTCTCCGTAACGTGGGCGGGGCTCCTTCAAGGAGTTGAAGGCCTTAAGAGAAAAGATTGAGGTTCCCCAGAGAAGAAATTCTACTTTCAGCCTGCGTGATAGGAATTCCACCTGAGTTTCCAGCCTTCAGGAATGTACCGTCAATTCTTATCTGAATCACCAGCTTTTCTCTCTCACCTTGCCTCTGTCTTTGTGTGTGTGTGTATGTCTGGAAACAGAACTCCTATTGTTTCTGTTTTTATGGAGAACCTATAGTAATGACTCCTCAAATGGGCTGTATAAAATGGGAGGTTTTTATATATCAGGGGAGGCTCAAGACTCTTCATTGGGACATTGCAAGAAAATATTAGAACTTCTATCCATAGATTTTTTAAAATTCAAAGAAATAAAAAAATATCTATTCACGAATGTTTAATATGACATTGACACCATCACCTTCCCTGGATCCACACACCAGATGGTCACGTTTTACATATGTGGCCTGAAGCTTCATGGGCAAGAAAGAGCATTCTGCAAAGCAAGGACTTACTGGTGGTGCCTTCATACATTCACCGGCCTTCAGTGTATTCAGGCATTGTGCGATTAACTAAAAATGCATTTATATTTAAATACATTTATGGAAAATATTATCTAATTTTATCTTAGGCAGCTCTGATACAATGGGCAAATGGTTTCAGATGACCTTGGCAAAGAATCCACACCCAGGCTGAAGTAAATGCTAACAGTGCTGGTACACACAGCCAAGAGTTTTCATGCCCCCAGTGGAGTGTTTCATCATCCCTATTTCAAGATAAGGATAAAAAATCAGAGACATTCCAATCAGATATGACAAAATGGTCACGAAAAAGTTTCTTTAATTCTCAGGAGACTATTAGAAATAAGGATTTACAGTCACAACTTTAGTTTGCACTATTGCATAGTTGTTTCTTTTATACTCAGATAAGGAGTTGAAAGATAAGTATGTTTTGACCTAATTCTGTTGCTTACTGCATTTATTCTCTGATATTACATAACTAAATGGAAGGAAGGGTGGGACTCCAAGATAATTTCAAGGTTTTAATCCTGGATGAAAGGATGAACTGTGTTGTGGAGAGTTGAGAACTCAGAGTGGATGACGTGTTTTGAACAAATTAAGTCTGAGGCTAAAGACATACAGGAAAAATCTGAATAATTCATACACACACACACACACACACACACACACACACACTGGTACACATAGAGAAAGATACATAAAGAAAGAGTTCCATTTTGAAGAACCCGGGAATATTTTTAAATTCAAATTTTTATGAACAGAAGTGTATTAATACAGTATGCCAAAGCAATGTGCTATATATATATTTTAATATAGATATTAACTTTGTGTATATTTATAGATAATACATTTTGTGAAATTGTCACTTTTAAAATGGTGGTACACAAAAAAGTAGATACCATGTCATTTTAATTGTTCATTTTGCAAATAAAACACGTTCATTTCAGAATGTTATTTGTTGCTCATTTGTGAATTTCATGCATCTGATACATATTTCAAGTGCTCTCTCACTATATATATACGGACTGATGGGAGCATAAGGTGATAATGGCACCGTCAGCTCAGCAGGGGAAACCAGAGGACACTCAGGCAGACCAGTGTATTTTGGCTAAGCTCCATGCATTTCATGACTGGAACCTGTGTATTTGTGTGTGTGTGTGTGTGTGTGTGTGTGTGTGCTTAGTCACTCAGTTGTGTTTGACTCTGCAACCCTACGGACTGTAGCCCCCCAGGCTCCAATGTCCATGGGATTTTCCAGGCAAGAATACTGAAATGGGTTGCCATTTCCTCCTCCAAGGGATCTTCCTGACTCAGGGATTGAACCCATGTCTCCTGCAGCTCCACATTGGCAGGCAGACTCTTTACCACTTAGCCACCTGGGAAGCCCATAAACCACCTATGATGCAACCCCCTGATGCTAAAATCAAGCCTTTTCCCCCATGGTCCTCTCCATGGTCCTCACCTCTCCCCTGCCAAGACACCATTTCCTGCCAAGCAAATAAAAACGAGTTGAATCAGTCTGAGTTGAGGGCTTTTGGCTCCATGAGAGTTAACTTCATCTGACTTGATCTCATTCATCTGCTTGGTCAAAATTTTGCAGATGTCCTATGGAGGCAGTGAGACACCGGTGTCCCATGTAGCTTATGTGTATACCAAGCATGCATTAATTGGGCAGATCTCGTCCTTTAAAAAAAAAGGAAAGAAAAAAGAAAACGTCTCAAATCACACAGTACCATGAGGCATAATATCTGATTACAAAATCTAAAACTGCTTTATGTATGTAATTTTTGAAAAGAAAAAAAAATTACAAGCCAGCAGCAATGAAGTGCTTAGTGCAAGATTTCAGTTTTCAACCTTGCAGCTATTACATTTCAATCTCAGCAGCAGAAAGATTCTGCTGATCCTAAGCTAACGAATGTCAGGAAGGAAATGGCTTGCTTTCTTCCTTTAGCAGGTGGTTATTGTTTTAAAAATGAAGAGCCTTAAACCTGGCTGGAATCCAAGGCATGTCACATAATCCTGATCTGGAGATATGCAGTGAGAATCCCCAGCCCCCAAATATTTGATCAGAGCGTATGTAAATCGTCCTGTGTTCTTGGCATGGGCTGAATCAGGAATGACAACATGGATTATGATGTTCTGACACAATCAAAGGTTATTATTACTATCCTTTTTCCCCAAAGGAAGCAAAACGTGTTTAGTCGGGAGGTTTGATGCTTCTTGGGGTGGCGGAAAATTTCTGCTGATATTCAATAAGGAAATAAACAATGAATGTAACAGTTCATGACACTTGGTAAATATAACTTAGCTCTCTTGAAAAGTTAATAGCTTAGCTAATACTGAAGTGTGAGGTCATTCAAAGGACTGTGAGCACTTTTCCTTATTGACCCCAGTTTCTGAGGGCTGTGGTAAGTAACCCTGATCCCAAGTCAGAAAATCAAAACATTTAGAGACAGTGCTGTAGCTGGAATATACTTTTTCTTATTGTATAATTAGTGGTCAAGGAGTTTCAACATTTTATCTACTATGTGTATAGCACAGCCTAAGAAGCTAAAATTGCGGTTATCTTAAATGTTTAAATTTGAGAATTTGCAGAAAACAGCTCTATCCTCTTACTAATGTCCCTGATGTGATCCTACGGATCTGGCTGAACAGAGTGCATGCCCTCACCCCAATCCAAACAGAGTTAAAGTAATACTTGGGAATGATTTTCTTATCATAGCGATAAAGACACATAGGAGACTGAATTCACCAAGAAAACGACTTTGCTGGGATTTAACGCAATGAAAAAATGGGATTACACATGTTTAATACAACGTGCCATTTACAGAGAATTACTGTTTGTCTAGAGAGCATTTCACGTGGGCATTTCATGTGTATCTCTTGCATGCTTGGGGAACAACCAGGAGTATGTTTATACACCAAAGTTGCCAGTTATTATTTTTTTTTTTTTTGGAAAATGCAGGTGAAATCTTTTTGGATGAGTTCCATGAGTAGTTAAATTATTGGATTAGAAATGTTTCTTCCTCATAAGAATTAAGAGGAGGATGGGATGGAAACAGTGCAGACAAGGACCCGTCTTGCCTGGAGGTGCAAATGGAGGCAAGGCCTCCAAACAGACNAGTTGCCAGTTATTATTTTTTTTTTTTTTGGAAAATGCAGGTGAAATCTTTTTGGATGAGTTCCATGAGTAGTTAAATTATTGGATTAGAAATGTTTCTTCCTCATAAGAATTAAGAGGAGGATGGGATGGAAACAGTGCAGACAAGGACCCGTCTTGCCTGGAGGTGCAAATGGAGGCAAGGCCTCCAAACAGACAGTAGAAAGTTAATGAGGCAAAAAGCCTGGCATGATTGCGAACTGATTTTCACAGATTAAACTAATGTCAATGAGGAGAAAAGAAGAGTGGAGGAGCCTAAATGGCTTCGAGACACCTGCAAATAATTGTATTTCCAGCATTAGGTCGTTCGTGCATTGTTTTACAAAGCGTTTTACGACGGGAGGACTGGAATGTGAATTTGGATGATGGCATTCTTCCCTCCCCACTCCAGTTATGCCCGAGTCCCCACTGCAACTGTGTCCCCGGAGGGAGCTGCCCACCACCGATCCCCTTGCCGGTTTCATAGATTATATGATTCGATTGATAAGAAAATCACTGAAGCTGGACGCTGTACCCCGACGTTTCAGAAAAAATATTTCTAGTGTTGCTATTTTATCGCACATCTATACAGTATAGGGTTGCAACCCTGGGCAGTATTCTAGGGACTAACTTTGATTCATTCATTTTATTCTCTCTTCTTTGGGCCCTTGATCAGATATTTCTGGTACAAACTTTACTCAGAATTCGAGTGAGCTCCTTTTGTAAGTAACTGAAAATTTGGACTTACATCCCCATAAGAGGGGACATATTCCCATTCCAATAGGCAACAGTTATGAAACAAAGTTTTAAACAGTTCTCTGAGGGCTAGATGAAGAGAGAGGGGAGGTAAAATCGCCATAACTATGCCTAAGACTTGAAATCTCTTACTCTCATCTGGGAAACAGTAAAAATGGAAAGTTGATTGTTGTAAGGCAATCCACTATTTGGCCTCTGGTAATTAATCACTGTTGTGGTAGATATGTGGTGAAAACTTTATTTCTAAGCTTNCTCCATAAGACGTGACATATTCCCATTCCAATAGGCAACAGTTATGAAACAAAGTTTTAAACAGTTCTCTGAGGGCTAAAAGAGAGAGGGGAGGTAAAATCGCCATAACTATGCCTAAGACTTGAAATCTCTTACCCTCATCTGGGAAACAGTAAAAATGGAACGTTGATTGTTGTAAGGCAATCCCACTATTTGGCCTCTGGTAATTAATCACTGTTGTGGTAGATATGTGGTGAAAACTTTATTTCTAAGCTTAAGCATATTCAACTAAGTGTCTAATTAGCTTAACATGACTTCATCTATAATTAGATTTTAAAGGGAGAATCATAATCCAAGTGGGCTAGCAAACTCATGTTGACTTTTCCATGATCCTTTTATTTTTTAGTGTCAGATTTATTTGGCCTATAATTTGGGCTTCCCTGGTGTCTCAGACAGTAAAGAATCGGGCTGCAATGCAGAAGACCTGGGTTCCATCCCTGGGTTAAGAAAATCCCCTGGAGAAGGGAATGGCAACCCACTCCAGAACTCTTGCCTGGAGANATCCTTTTATTTTTTAGTGTCAGATTTATTTGACCTATAATTTGGGCTTCCCTGGTGTCTCAGACAGTAAAGAATCGGGCTGCAATGCAGAAGACCTGGGTTCCATCCCTGGGTTAAGAAAATCCCCTGGAGAAGGGAATGGCAACCCACTCCAGAACTCTTGCCTGGAGAATTCCGTGGGCAGAAGAACCGAGCAGGCTACATTCGGTGAGAGGACAAAGAGTTGGACGCGACTGTGTGACTAAGTTTCACATAATTTGCAGATATGAAAATATCCGCTTTGAGTGTGAACTTTGATGAATATACAATCATGTAACCTCTACCTGCAAGGTGGGAGACCTGGGTTGGTAAGATCCCCTGGAGAAGGGAAGGGCTACCCACTCCAGTATTGTGGCCTGGAGAATCCCATGGACTGTACAGTCCAAGAGTTGGACATGAGTGAGTGACTTTCAGTTTCACTCTCACCCACTGCCCCAGCACAATGTAGCGCTGTTCTCTTCCCCCCCAAATTTCCTCCTGTCCCTTTTGCATCAGTGCTGTCCCATTGACGTCCAACTCTGGTAACTGCTGATCTGTTTTCTGACCTTTAGTTTACATAATTTTGTCTTTTCTAACAATATNCATGGACTGTACAGTCCAAGGGGTTGCTAAGAGTTGGACATGAGTGAGCGACTTTCAGTTTCACTCTCACCCACTGCCCCAGCACAATGTATCGCTGTTCTCTTCCCCCCCCCAATTTCCTCCTGTCCCTTTTGCATCAGTGCTGTCCCATTGACCTCCAACTCTGGTAACTGCTGATCTGTTTTCTGACCTTTAGTTTACATAATTTTGTCTTTTCTAACAATATCGTGTGAATGCAATCATACAGTATACAGCTTTTTGAGTCTAGCTTCTTTCTTTCATTTAGTGTAAATGTATTCGAGATTCATCTACGTGTTGTATGGATCAATGGTTCATTCCTTTTTTTCTTGCTGAATAGTATTCCACATGGATGTGTTTTAAAATAGAAATACATGTGATGGCCAGTCCTTCCACTTGGTTTTTGGTGTAGTCAAGAGCAGAGAGAGACTTATCAGCTGGCCGTGTGAACCTCCTGGCAAATGCTGCAGTGAAAAGCCACTGGACAATATTGTTTAGCCTAGGAGAACCCATACCAATGAAGCATGTTTGCATGTGAACTGTGCTCTCACACCATTTGTGGGATGATTTTGATAATAGAAGTGTGGCTAGACTGANACGTGATGGCCAGTCCTTCCACTTGGTTTTTGGTGTAGTCAAGAGCACAGAGAGACTTATCAGCTGGCCATGTGAACCTCCTGGCAAATTCTGCAGTGAAAAGCCACTGGACAATACTGTTTAGCCTGGAAGAACCCATACCAGTGAAGCATGTTTGCATGTGAACTATGCTCTCACACCAATTGTGGGATGATTTTGATAATAGAAGTGTGGCTAGATTGAGGTAGATACCAAACCAAAGTTCCCATGGTACCAGGGGTTGATTTTTAAAAAATAATATCTGCAAATAGCTCAACATTTGTGGTTTTCTGAAAAAAAAAAAAGAATCATATATAGAAAGCAATTGGAGAATGTTATTAAAAAATGATATTTAAGATATTACTTTTCAAAAAGCCAATCCATGTATTTGTCTGGCACTTCATAATATTTAAAGCACTTAGCACATATGCTATCTCATTTAATTCTCACAGCAACCCCAGGAGGCTAGCAGGGAAGATGCTGTTATTCATAATTTACAGGAGCAGAAGCAGAGTGTCCAAAGACACTGTGCCTTGCTCAAGGTCAAATAATGGGAAATCACTAACCTAAATTCCTGGCTCCCAACCTAGTCGAAATTGGCAAGGCCAATTCTGAATAATGAATTTAAGCAGAGGCAAATGTTGTCAGAGGTTAGTATTTAGGGTTGTAGAGGCTAAACTCATAGGAAAATCCAGCCAGCAGTCTCTAGTTAATTCATAAAAGATTGAAATGGAAAAAATACAATCTCACCATGTTATTAGGTTAAGCACTTCTAAAACAAACAAGCAAACGACGACGTAAATTAGACCATTTTGGAATTTGTGCAATCTAAATGGTTGAGTTATTTTATGTTAGGAAAGTGACTGCACAATATTCATTAGCTAATTTTCTTGATGTTTTGGTTTTTTTTAAAAACACATTGGGCCAAATTACACTTTCAGCGATGCCCACAGAATTTTAATTAACGTAATAGATCTAATTTCAGTTCTTTATGTGGTGGTTTCCTTTTGATTCAGGGAGGTGTTGAGCATTATATTAATAATTCTCTCTTTTGTAAGGGGAGAAAGTCAGTTTTTGCAGGTTGAGTTTCAAACCCACAGTGAGACAGTGTATCGGATAAGAGTTTATCACTGGCATGCATTTTATGAAAGTGGAATTTCTGCCCTAATAATTTGGCCAAAGGTAGTAAAACTGATACCATCCCCATCTGTCACACTGAGTGGCTTAATTATGCTAACATCCCCCATTTCCCCTACCCCAGTTGCCTTACCTGTTCTCTCTTTTGTTCTGTGGACATGTAAGAATCATGTAAAGGACAAAGATCTGATTGTATTAAGTGAATGTCTTAAAATATCCACTAGAAAATATTGTAATAAAAACAAAACCCACCAAAGCTTTGCTAAGACTTTAGTATCAACTGTCACCATCCTCCTGGGAGGTAAGTAGCAATATCTATAAGCCAATGAATTTATTTGAATTTAGTTTTTCATACGCATATGATATTTTTTACTCAGAGGAGCTTGATAATGAAAGTAACACTCTATAAAAATAACCTAACCTATGTCATCTTCATGTCTGAGGGTTTCAGGATTTGAATATAAATGTTTTTAGCATCTCACAAACTGCATACTAGGGTTAGAAACTTCCAGGAAAATGGAGTCACCTTTAGCATCTTGAGCTAAGATGGATCTGTAGTTAAAAATATATATTTATATGTAATAGCAGGAACTAGGGAACACTGACTGCTTAACACCAGCAGCTGTTAATTATAAAACTGCAGTCATTTGTATTTTACTAAAAATGTTGATATGGCTCTCAAAGAATTTTTAAGAAGACATTAAACCTCTTTCATCTCTGCATCTGACTTCTACATTTGCTATCTTCTTTCCCCTAAAGAATGCCTAGTCTCCCTTCAGAGCCCTATGCAGGCTCATAAAACCAATAAAATATCTTTTTTGGAAGAAGCCAAAATGTATTTGAAGGAATTAGGGTTGATCTGGGAGATGCAATGCTGGTGTTATAGCAAATTACTTCTGTTAAATATGAATAGGAAGAGTGTTCTGAATATTGCTCTGCAGTAAAATTTACGATCATGGGTATGCACGTAGATGAACGTAGTACATGTGTGGAGAAAGCCGCTGGCAGGTATCAGTAGGTGTTTAATCACGGTCATGCTGCAAGGAAATGAAAGATTGCCCAAAGACAATAGATGTTTCTGTAGAAGCCATAGACACCAGTACAGGATAAGATACATTTCTCATATTCAAGCCTGTCTTTTATTTTGTTTACACAACAAAGTTATTATGCTAATTACACGGTAATATGCAGCCCCTGAGGACTTTCTATGTTGATAGCATCTACTTGAGGATGCAGATTGGGAGCCAATATGTGATTATTACTATTGCAAAATAATATGATCGGAATGACAGTTTTGCCTTCTAGGAGAGTCCTCACTAGGCTCTTTGTTGCTGAGTGAGGTGTGTAATAGGGAACAGGAGGGAAAGTCCAGGAGAGTGTGGGGAATTTTTTTCGTACTGTTTTAAAAGAATGTGGAGCTGGACAACATTTTGGATTAGAGTCAAGTGTGTGTGTGTGTGTGTGTGTGTGTGTGTGCGCGCGCGCGCGCGCACACACGTGTGTATACACAGGAGACCTCATGCAGCAGCAGTCTCACGCTAATATGTGTGCAACCTCACTAGGGGGAGCTCTTGGCTGGCTGTTCAGAGGCTTGACCATTGTCTGCAGGAGACAATTTTTCTTTGTTTGAAAATTTACAAATCATCAATGAAAATGCCACAGATATGGCAGAAGCTTTGGGGTTAAGTCACTGTCTCCAGTTGTGGCTTCAGTGGGATGGTGCTGGGGATGGTGGGGATGGTGGTCATGATGTCTTTGCCCCCTCTGCCCAGCAATTATTTTGGGGTTCTTATCATTTAAGAGATCTCAGAACTATTGTAAATATTTCTTCTTACTCAGAGGTAAAGCATCTCTGAAGCCTATTCTTTTTGAAAGGCTCCCCACTGAAGCTTGATGGTAACAATGAAAAAGTATACATTTTTGCAAGCCTTTTCTTTTCAATCTATACTGAGATCAATTAATTAAATGAAGATAGAAATACGATTGCCATGGATGACATTGTCATGCTGGTTTAGAAACTGGGAACTTGGTGATTACAAATACATCTGGTTACAGGAGACATTGGGGGGAAAACGGTCAGCTGAAAAGACTTAAAAATTATTTGAAAATCTTTATAATGTGATCATTTTGGAGAGGAAAAGAGAAGATGCAGCACTACGATAATAGTGACATTGCCTGAGGCAATCTGCGGACAATTTTATTGTTCTTATTCTCCAAATGTTCCCTTCCTACCCCTCACCAGTTTTTCTTTTTGTCTTTTTAAATTGGAAGAAAAAAAAAATAAAGCAAAGTGCTTCTTTCCCTACCCATGTTCCTCCCCTTTTTTCTCCACTCTAATGACATTTGGCAGGCTCGGCTGTGTAATGCTTGACTGGTTTTATTGTTGTCTGTTCCCAGTGGGGAATAGTTGACACTGCTCTCTGTTTCCAATTGATATCCATTTTCAACAATATTGCTTTCTATTAGATTCCTGCACAGTTTGTGCCAAGCAAACTGAATATTTACTGGGCTGACCGCAAAACCTTCAAATCAACAAACACTAGAATAAGCAAAATATACGTTTTTAAGATCAAATGTTTTCAAATGCTTCTTTCAAAATTATTATTTTTAAATGCACTGTGAACTGCAGATTAAAGGATATTATATTGCCACTTCTGTCAGCTTATTTTTATTTATTTTCACACATTAAATAATAGGATTAAACATTGAAAGAATAGTTGTATACACTACCTAGGCAAAGTTAAAAGCAATTCAATTTTCTCATATTTAGCAATTCCTCCTTCTAAGCAATAAAGCATATTTGCTCATTAGTTTTTAATGCAGGCATAGTTAATAGTATCTTAGTGAGTAGAGCGACTGAGTCTGACAAACCAGAGGACAGACAACCATTTCAATCATCCTCGGTCACCAGGGGCTGTGTGTCAGAACAGAGGGGTAGAAGATTGCATTTTAGCCATCAAGAATATCAAATGGCCAGTCAATGACATAAAATTTTTCAATAATTTCTCTTCAATTTTCTATCAGAGTTTTCAGAATCTTAACTGTGTACCCTACCTACTCATAATGCATCTGGCGTATAAGAGAGAAAGGTGTTTGGTTTTTGGAGACGATCAAGAAAAGGATTGAAAAATAGAAAAAAGAGGTTTTACGATAAACACTTCAGAAACTATTGCAATATAGTCAAACCTATTTAGTTACTTTTAAAAAAGCTGTAATTCTTTCATAACAGAGTTGAAAGAGATCATAATAGACAGAATGTGTTTTTGCATGAAATTTATCGGTTAAGTTGATGCAATTATTGGTAATTCAAGCAAAGAAAGCTGCACAATGAGGTAGGACTGGCTTATGTTAAGGGCAGTCTTAAGAAATATTACCACCAAAATATACATTTTCAGATGATGTTTTAGACCACCAAACTCCCACGATACAGCAGATAAAACTGTTTTACAGACTAACAAGTCACAGGAAAAGTATTGTGAACCAGATGTTCCATCTAAAGAGTTTTCTCCTTCTCCAGTTCCTTTCTTCCTTTCATACTGAGTATCTACACCANGTGTGTGTGTGTGTGCGCGCGCGCGCGCGCACACACGTGTGTATACACAGGAGACCTCATGCAGCAGCAGTCTCACGCTAATATGTGTGCAACCTCACTAGGGGGAGCTCTTGGCTGGCTGTTCAGAGGCTTGACCATTGTCTGCAGGAGACAATTTTTCTTTGTTTGAAAATTTACAAATCATCAATGAAAATGCCACAGATATGGCAGAAGCTTTGGGGTTAAGTCACTGTCTCCAGTTGTGGCTTCAGTGGGATGGTGCTGGGGATGGTGGGGATGGTGGTCATGATGTCTTTGCCCCCTCTGCCCAGCAATTATTTTGGGGTTCTTATCATTTAAGAGATCTCAGAACTATTGTAAATATTTCTTCTTACTCAGAGGTAAAGCATCTCTGAAGCCTATTCTTTTTGAAAGGCTCCCCACTGAAGCTTGATGGTAACAATGAAAAAGTATACATTTTTGCAAGCCTTTTCTTTTCAATCTATACTGAGATCAATTAATTAAATGAAGATAGAAATACGATTGCCATGGATGACATTGTCATGCTGGTTTAGAAACTGGGAACTTGGTGATTACAAATACATCTGGTTACAGGAGACATTGGGGGGAAAACGGTCAGCTGAAAAGACTTAAAAATTATTTGAAAATCTTTATAATGTGATCATTTTGGAGAGGAAAAGAGAAGATGCAGCACTACGATAATAGTGACATTGCCTGAGGCAATCTGCGGACAATTTTATTGTTCTTATTCTCCAAATGTTCCCTTCCTACCCCTCACCAGTTTTTCTTTTTGTCTTTTTAAATTGGAAGAAAAAAAAAATAAAGCAAAGTGCTTCTTTCCCTACCCATGTTCCTCCCCTTTTTTCTCCACTCTAATGACATTTGGCAGGCTCGGCTGTGTAATGCTTGACTGGTTTTATTGTTGTCTGTTCCCAGTGGGGAATAGTTGACACTGCTCTCTGTTTCCAATTGATATCCATTTTCAACAATATTGCTTTCTATTAGATTCCTGCACAGTTTGTGCCAAGCAAACTGAATATTTACTGGGCTGACCGCAAAACCTTCAAATCAACAAACACTAGAATAAGCAAAATATACGTTTTTAAGATCAAATGTTTTCAAATGCTTCTTTCAAAATTATTATTTTTAAATGCACTGTGAACTGCAGATTAAAGGATATTATATTGCCACTTCTGTCAGCTTATTTTTATTTATTTTCACACATTAAATAATAGGATTAAACATTGAAAGAATAGTTGTATACACTACCTAGGCAAAGTTAAAAGCAATTCAATTTTCTCATATTTAGCAATTCCTCCTTCTAAGCAATAAAGCATATTTGCTCATTAGTTTTTAATGCAGGCATAGTTAATAGTATCTTAGTGAGTAGAGCGACTGAGTCTGACAAACCAGAGGACAGACAACCATTTCAATCATCCTCGGTCACCAGGGGCTGTGTGTCAGAACAGAGGGGTAGAAGATTGCATTTTAGCCATCAAGAATATCAAATGGCCAGTCAATGACATAAAATTTTTCAATAATTTCTCTTCAATTTTCTATCAGAGTTTTCAGAATCTTAACTGTGTACCCTACCTACTCATAATGCATCTGGCGTATAAGAGAGAAAGGTGTTTGGTTTTTGGAGACGATCAAGAAAAGGATTGAAAAATAGAAAAAAGAGGTTTTACGATAAACACTTCAGAAACTATTGCAATATAGTCAAACCTATTTAGTTACTTTTAAAAAAGCTGTAATTCTTTCATAACAGAGTTGAAAGAGATCATAATAGACAGAATGTGTTTTTGCATGAAATTTATCGGTTAAGTTGATGCAATTATTGGTAATTCAAGCAAAGAAAGCTGCACAATGAGGTAGGACTGGCTTATGTTAAGGGCAGTCTTAAGAAATATTACCACCAAAATATACATTTTCAGATGATGTTTTAGACCACCAAACTCCCACGATACAGCAGATAAAACTGTTTTACAGACTAACAAGTCACAGGAAAAGTATTGTGAACCAGATGTTCCATCTAAAGAGTTTTCTCCTTCTCCAGTTCCTTTCTTCCTTTCATACTGAGTATCTACACCAGCCACCTCATTTCTTTCCAGGCAGAGACTAGCTTCCTTGTTACCATTTCTTGTGGCCACAGTACCTGCCAAGTGCTTTCTAAATATATCCTTTACCCCTCACAACAACGTCATGCTCTGAAACCTTTCTTACATCTCAAACTATGTGTGCACTGCAGCTGAAACACATGGGAACCTGTAAAGACTGTCTGTCATTTGAAGCATCTTAGAAAATGTGGTCAAGTGGAGATTGTGCAGGCCTGGCAAGTAGCGGCCTGGGTCTGATATGCTGGCTGGTTCTGGGAAAATCCCTTACTCAGCTTCATTTTTCACCATCTGTGTCTCAGTTTTTCTATTTGTAAACCAGGCATAATTAAAACTGCCCACTGGGCCTTTCACAGGCGTGTAGGGAGGATTAGCAAGCGGCTGCAAACCTTCCTTAGCTCTTTGAAAGAGAAGCGCTACAAGAAATTCAAGGCAGGTATCTTTCATGCAAGACCTTGGCTGCATTTACACTTAAACCTCCCCTTTTTGAAATGAGATGTGGCATTCTTTGGCTAGAACACAGAGTACAATTCATCAACGGGGTCTCAATCAAAAAGACAATTTTCACAGATCCTGGGAATGCCTGGAAGCTCCTGGCTGAAACTGAACCAGCGTAATAGGTGGATGATGTTGGGTGTTCTCGATGGGTGTTCATCAGACTCAGGGTTCAATCCAATACCTTCATTAACTAGCTGTGTGAACCTTGGCAAGAGGCTTTCCCTCTTTTAGCTTCCTCACTTGCAAAATAATGCACTTTCTGATAGTCTCACAGGGTTGCAGATGGAATAAAAGAAAGAAACATATGGAACTATTCAGAATGATACAAAGCATTATTTGTGTCAAATGTGTGCTATTGATGACTTTGGAAAACAGGAGGAGATTGTCCCAAACTTTCCCCTTGGATTAATTGGAATTACATTAAAATATTGCAATACAGATTATTTAAAGAGTAAATAAACCCCATTCTTCCCATCATTCCTTATTCAGCTTTTCTGTCATTAAATTTTGATTGTCTTTCTGGTTGAGTATAGAGGCAGCTATAGGACAGCTATTTCTTTCAGCATTTTGTTCCTGAAAAGTGCCATCAGATGGAAGATGCATTTCACTCTTGTGGAAAATGTACATGACCTTTGATCCCAGAGTGTTTTCTGTCATAAACCTTGACCAGGAATCTGCACATAAAATCTACAGCGTGCTAGCTGCACAAATGATTTTCTTAGTGTCCCTGGCACCATTTTCATATCCTTGCACCTAAGACCATATGTCCCAATGGCATCAGAACTCAGTTATGCTTCACTTGATTCTACTCCTTTCCAAATGCAAATGATTATTTATCAAAGCAGTGAGTATTTAAATGATAAGAGAGATCAGTTCCGTTGAGATCTGTTACTTTGGTGAATATTTCGTTTAAATTGGATTGGTAAGGTCAAACTTCCATTTTCTCTCCAAGGGTTGCAAGTCACCCTTGGGAGGTGGACTTGAAGCCAAGTCACCAGGGAAGACTGATGACCTGAAGTGTTGCAATCACCGGGGTGGTGGATACTCTAAGTGCTAGTGGATGTAAGCTGGTTACACAGAGAAAAGTATTAAGCAAAGAAAAAGAGAGTGGAAGAAATCACAGTCTGTTCCCTTAATTCCACTTGGGTGAAATTAGGTTAAAATAAATTCCTCTATCGTAGAAGAGGAGAAAAGACAAAAAAGTTTTTGTTTTAGCTTTTAAAGGCAAAGGACCAGTTACATGCTAATTCCCTTCCTTTCCTTCTTGTATACCATGAGCCTCTGTTACTCTAGATTGTTAAAGTGCAGGTATTAATCCAAGGCACTGGGCTTACTTTCGTGTTATGCTTGTGTGGGGTTTAGAATCCTCACACATCCCTTGGAAGTATTCAGAATCTGGGGCTGAACCATGGCTGGGGTATGCTACTGTGTATCCGGAGCTCTGTAGCCCAGCAAGGAGGGAGCCCAGAGGTAGATGTTGGAAGAGATGAGACGCTAGGTGGGAGACGCCGTTCTGGGGGCTCTGAGTGGTGAACTGCACTGTGGCGTGGCAGAGGTTAGACGGAAGTCAGGTTGGGGAAACCGACACAGGATGAAGGAGCCTGCAGCTGGCCTGGACCAGTCACCCTGCTGTCTCTCTAACCGACTCAGTGAGGAACTCTCGGTCAGGAGCTCAGGCTCTCTGTCTCTAAAGAGGGTTTAGAAAAGAGGGCAATCTTCAGAAAAGTTGGAAGTAACAAGTAGAATAGTATGTGTGAAAACATGTTGTCCAAACCATCAAACAATGGACAAACCTAAAGGCTTCTTAGGACTAGCTGTGAAATTGGCACAACTATGGAAACAGGAAGGCAGTCTGAAGGTTTTGAGCTGTGGTGCTGGAGAAGACTTTTGAGAGTCCCTTGGACTGCAAGGGACTCCAACCAGTCCGTCCTAAAGGAAATCCGTCCTGAAATGTTCATTGGAAGGACTGATGTTGAAGCTGAAACTCCAATACTTTGGCCACCTGATGTGAAGAACTGACGAAAAGACCCTGGTGCTGGGAAAGATCAAAGGCGGGAGGAGAAGGGGATGACAGAGGATGAGATGGTAGGATGGCATCACCGACTCAATGGACATGAGTTTGAGTAAACTCGAAGAGTTGGTGACGGACAGGGAGGCCTGGCGCGATGCAGTCCATCGGGGTCACAAAGAGTCGGACACGACTAAGCAACTGAACTGACTGATGGAAGCAGTCTGAAAGGTATTCCTTGGCATGTAGCTCCGGTGCCCCTTCCTGTTCCATGCTGAGTGCGTCCGCGCTGCCTGGCCCAGCGTCTCCTCAGCACTGCCAACACCGCGTGGAGCCTGAGTTTAGTAAGGACAGAGGGACTGTGAGCACCTAACTCACACATAAACAAAACAATGTTTAGGGGTAGAGCTTTCTAGATCTAACCTCTGAAACAGCTCAGGAAGCCAGCCAGCAGGGCCCTCCAACTGTGAAGTGTCTTGAGAAAGAGGCCGACTTTAAAATGTCTTCACAAAGGAATAAAATGTAATCAGCCCAGAGACAGATGCTGTAAAGTCCTGGTTTATTGTCTGTGGTCGGCTGAATTTCATAAAATGAAGAAAATCAAACCAGAGGTCTGTTTGTGGAGTCGAGGCGTGATTGTATTTTTAGTTTTCTTAACTAAATAAATCCATCAGTTGACAAAGAGGAGTGTGTAGTGGATTAGACAGAGAAGGTATGATTGAAGACTTGAAGGCAGGGTCAGCCCCAGATACATTGATCATAGTCTCATTAGGGCTGGAACAGACACAGAAATGAATTTGAAATGTGGAGAGGGGGAGCCGGGGCTGAGAGGAGGGAGACCAAAGGGAAATATCTCTACATTTTCCGACAATATGATGCGTAATACACAGATGAACTCAGACACTGAGATGCGATTTATTGGTTACATTCCTGACAGATACTGATCCAGGGTAAGCTGTTTCTATCATCTCAGTTTCTCTCTCCCTTCTTGTCTTCCTTGGTAAAGCACCATGAAATAATTTTTATTACATTTAAAAAAAAAAGGTTTCCACTCCTGATAAGTGTCTTTCATAGTGTAAGACTGCAAAATATATTCCAAGTGAAGTCAAATAAAGTAAGGACGCTGTCAGAGACAGACAAAATGGGCATGGGACCACTATTACCATTGGGAGATCATTCATCTGATTCAGATATTAAGCAGCATATATTAATAATAAAAAAAGATCTCTGAAAGAGTCGACGGCGTATTTCATTAGGCTGGAAGTGAAGCTGATCATCAAATTGAATATTAGGAGAAAGTAGAATAGGCAAAAATCTAAAGTAACTCTTATTAAAAACTTAAATTTTGTCTTCAAGGCCCTTCATCAGCTGCTCCACGGTCCTGCCCCTTGTCAAACTTCACCCCTCGTTATTTTTCACTTGAAAATCTTTGTTCTTCAAGCTCATCTTTCGTTCCCTGTCTGCGAGGCCCCTTCTTTGCCCCTCTGGTCTCCGTGGCCTGTCTTTTCACTCTCCTCTGTTCCGATGCTGTCCCATCCTTCATGAGCTGGGGGAGAGCTGCCTTATGTCTCCAAGAGTAATCCACTCTGCGTTTCAAGGGAGCCTAACAGTAAGCACGCCCCTTCCCCTTTTGAGGTCTGAAATAGTAGAGAAATATATGGAAATAGGACAAATAAGCCTAAAATATGATCTTTATTGTGATAAGGCTGGAGAATGTGGCCAGTGGATCCCCCAATCCACGATCAGAAGGCCATGCCAACCCCACCTCAGGCAGAGCCAGCCCACGGCAGAGACCCCACCATCAAGCTTAGAGCAAGCTTACCCTATGCTTTCGGGCGTGGGCTCACTCCCAAGAGTAGGAAGCAGGGCCGGGTGTGCAGAGCCACTTCCTTTCCCCAAGTGCATCAACTGGTGAGATATGAGCAAGTGGGGGAGAGGCCGGAGGCTTTCGCTGGTGGGGTTCTCCTACATGGAAAGGCATCAGGATCGGGGAAAGAGCTATTCATCAACAGCAACCGGCTTTAGAAACATCTCTTCAGGGGTCGTTCTGTCTGTGATGTCCTATTTTCATGTATTTTGGTTCCATTGCGGTCCCGGGTGTTAGGAGATAAGCGATTTATTGCAGACATTTGGGCATTGCACAGTAGTGGGAGGAACTGAAGTCTCAAAGGGAGAGTCAGGTGGTCAGAGGATCATGAACCATGGGTGGACAGTCTGGGGAAGAGAGCTAAATATCTGACCACTTCTGGCTGCCACCGCGAGACCGTGAAGGGTGGAGTGTGAAGATTTTCTGGGAGGCTGTTGCCCTGAGTAGCTCCTGCCTTTGCAGTCCTGTTGCTAAGAATCTGGCGGCGGGCCGGGGGGCTGCTGTGAGCCACAGTGCCACAGTCGGGGGGCCCCGGACCTGGGGCTCCTCCCAGTCCTTGCCATCAGCCTGTCGTCTTGTCTGTGAACAACTTGGGGAGTAATGGATACCGCTTCTCTTTCAGTTCCTCCTTTGGCCAGTTCCCGCCAGATGGAAACGTAGTTCTCAGCTTAAACNAATGTTCATTGGAAGGACTGATGTTGAAGCTGAAACTCCAATACTTTGGCCACCTGATGTGAAGAACTGACGAAAAGACCCTGGTGCTGGGAAAGATCAAAGGCGGGAGGAGAAGGGGATGACAGAGGATGAGATGGTAGGATGGCATCACCGACTCAATGGACATGAGTTTGAGTAAACTCGAAGAGTTGGTGACGGACAGGGAGGCCTGGCGCGATGCAGTCCATCGGGGTCACAAAGAGTCGGACACGACTAAGCAACTGAACTGACTGATGGAAGCAGTCTGAAAGGTATTCCTTGGCATGTAGCTCCGGTGCCCCTTCCTGTTCCATGCTGAGTGCGTCCGCGCTGCCTGGCCCAGCGTCTCCTCAGCACTGCCAACACCGCGTGGAGCCTGAGTTTAGTAAGGACAGAGGGACTGTGAGCACCTAACTCACACATAAACAAAACAATGTTTAGGGGTAGAGCTTTCTAGATCTAACCTCTGAAACAGCTCAGGAAGCCAGCCAGCAGGGCCCTCCAACTGTGAAGTGTCTTGAGAAAGAGGCCGACTTTAAAATGTCTTCACAAAGGAATAAAATGTAATCAGCCCAGAGACAGATGCTGTAAAGTCCTGGTTTATTGTCTGTGGTCGGCTGAATTTCATAAAATGAAGAAAATCAAACCAGAGGTCTGTTTGTGGAGTCGAGGCGTGATTGTATTTTTAGTTTTCTTAACTAAATAAATCCATCAGTTGACAAAGAGGAGTGTGTAGTGGATTAGACAGAGAAGGTATGATTGAAGACTTGAAGGCAGGGTCAGCCCCAGATACATTGATCATAGTCTCATTAGGGCTGGAACAGACACAGAAATGAATTTGAAATGTGGAGAGGGGGAGCCGGGGCTGAGAGGAGGGAGACCAAAGGGAAATATCTCTACATTTTCCGACAATATGATGCGTAATACACAGATGAACTCAGACACTGAGATGCGATTTATTGGTTACATTCCTGACAGATACTGATCCAGGGTAAGCTGTTTCTATCATCTCAGTTTCTCTCTCCCTTCTTGTCTTCCTTGGTAAAGCACCATGAAATAATTTTTATTACATTTAAAAAAAAAAGGTTTCCACTCCTGATAAGTGTCTTTCATAGTGTAAGACTGCAAAATATATTCCAAGTGAAGTCAAATAAAGTAAGGACGCTGTCAGAGACAGACAAAATGGGCATGGGACCACTATTACCATTGGGAGGTCATTCATCTGATTCAGATATTAAGAAGTGTATATTAATAATAAAAAAAGATCTCTGAAAGAGTCGACGGCGTATTTCATTAGGCTGGAAGTGAAGCTGATCATCAAATTGAATATTAGGAGAAAGTAGAATAGGCAAAAATCTAAAGTAACTCCTATTAAAAACTTAAATTTTGTCTTCAAGGCCCTTCATCAGCTGCTCCATGGTCCTGCCCCTTGTCAAACTTCACCCCTCGTTATTTTTCACTTGAAAATCTTTGTTCTTCGAGCTCATCTTTCGTTCCCTGTCTGCGAGGACCCTTCTTTGCCCCTCCGGTCTCCGTGGCCTGTCTTTTCACTCTCCTCTGTTCCGCTGCTGTCCCATCCTTCATGAGCTGGGGGAGAGCTGCCTTATGTCTCCATGAGTAATCCACTCTGCGGTTCAAGGGAGCCTAATAGTAAGCACACCCCTTCCCCTTTTGAGGTCTGAACTAGTTGAGAAATATATGGAAATAGGACAGATAAGCCTAAAATATGATCTTTATTGTGATAAGGCTAGAGAATGTGGCCAGTGGATCTCCCAATCCACGATCAGAAGGCCATGCCAACCCCACCTCGGGCAGAGCCAGCCCACGGCAGAGACCCCACCATCAAGCTTAGAGCAAGCTTACCCTGTGCTTTCGGGTGTGGGCTCACTCCCAAGAGTAGGAAGCAGGGCCGGGTGTGCAGAGCCACTTCCTTTCCCCAAGTGCATCAACTGGTGAGATACGAGCAGGTGGGGGAGAGGCTGGAGGCTTTCACTGGTGGGGTTCTCCTACATGGAAAGGCATCAGGAGTGGGGAAAGAGCTATTCATCAACAGCAACCGGCTTTAGAAACATCTCTTCAGGGGTCGTTCTGTCTGTGATGTCCTATTTTCATATATTTTGGTTCCATTGCGGTCCCGGGTGTTAGGAGATAAGCAATTTATTGCAGACATTAGGGCATTGCACAGTAGTGGGAGGAACTGAAGTCTCAAAGGGAGAGTCAGGTGGTCAGAGGATCACGAACCATGGGTGGACAGTCTGGGGAAGAGAGCGAAATATCTGACCACTTCCGGCTGCCACCTCGAGACCGTGAAGGGTGGAGTGTGAAGATTTTCTGGGAGGCTGTTGCCCTGAGTAGCTCCTGCCTTTGCAGTCCTGTTGCTAAGAATCTGGCGGCGGGCCGGGGGGCAGCTGTGAGCCGCAGTGCCACAGTTGGTGGCCCCGGACCTGGGGCTCCTCCCAGTCCTTGCCATCAGCCTGTCGTCTTGTCTGTGAACAACTTGGGGAGTAATGGATACCGCTTCTCTTTCAGTTCCTCCTTTGGCCAGTTCCCGCCAGATGGAAACGTAGTTCTCAGCTTAAACAAGCTGGCGATACAGCAATCCAGCAGTCAACACCTTGACTCCATGACATCCGTCTCCTCCTAACCACGCTTATGTCAAAGTGAAGACAAGATAAATCCTGCTTCCACTTAACACAATACAGCTAAAAATACTGTACCCATCCCCCTAAAAGTCCTCCATGGTCCCAAATGTCAATTTCCTCATCACTGGGGGATGTTCGTTCCTTTTCCTGCCCAATCATATTCACCTACTGGGATCCTGTAACTTAAGTATTGATATATAATGTTAACCATTGTGAATATGTCTCAGGTTTGATAGTATGGGAATCAGAAAGGAAAAGAAAGAATATATATTATATATATATATTCATATCAAAATAAGGAAGAAATACTAAGTACTACAGTCCTCTTTTCGGCAACTNACTATTGCCTGTGGTTTAAGTCAGAAGTTAAAAAACACACCTAATAAACTTGTGAATCTGGTTAAAGAAATTTTCAGGCAAAATGTTGATGATATACAGGAAGAAAGAGAGGAACTAAAGAAAAAAACTATTTGGTTTGCAAGCAGAAAGTAGAGAAAATAGAGAGCACCCAAGATTTTCTAGATTAGAAAATAAAATTATTTTTCATTCCCAGTCTCTCCAGTTTGCAAAAGATTCTTGCAAAAATTAGCCGAGGTACTTCTGCAAGGACCTTGTGAAGACCTCTGAAAGATTTATGATGGTTTCTACAATATTCTCTTTACCATACAAGACGATTTCTAAAGTTTTCTAAAGGACTTAACCCANGATTAGAAAATAAAATTATTTTTCATTCCCAGTCTCTCCAGTTTGCAAAAGATTCTTGCAAAAATTAGCCGAGGTACTTCTGCAAGGACCTTGTGAAGACCTCTGAAAGATTTATGATGGTTTCTACAATATTCTCTTTACCATACAAGACAATTTCTAAAGTTTTCTAAAGGACTTAACCCAAAGCATCTGGATTTGCTGCTGAAAGAAGAAAGGAGATATCAAAAAAGAGCTGCATGTATATCCTTTGTAGAATTAAATGACTACAGTCTGATACATAAGAAACTCACAAAAGTTTTAAAAGGGGTTGTATAAGCCTATAAAAGGGATGAATACAGGTCAATGTGAAAATATTTGGGGACCTCAAATTTCTTCCTTATGAGCAAAGTAAGTATGCGTCTAGATTCTTGAATTCCTATGGATCAATGAATCCTATGTGCTTCCCATTTCTCCTTTTCTTGAATGGAAAATTTTATTATAATGATCTCACTATCATATGTTGGGTATACTGAAGAAGGGAGCAAATAGACTTGCCTATTAATCCACAGATTTCTGGATTAAGAAGAGTGACATACAAGCTGAACCCAAAGGATGTCATCCACCTCTGTGTCAGATGCTGTTTCAGAGATAGTGGACTCAGGTTTCGATTTTTGGCAGACTTGTAAAACGGTGAATTCTTTTGACATGTGCCTGTGTGTGTGCAAAGTTGCTTCAGTCACATCTGACATTTTGTGACCCTGTGAACTGTAGCCTGCCAGGCTCCTCTGTCCATGGGATTCTCCAGGCAAGATTACTGGAGTGGGTTGCCGTGCTCTCCTCCTGGGGATCTTCCCGACCCAGGGATTGAACCGGTGTCTCCTGCATTGCAGGAGGATTCTTTATCGACTGAGCTATGCCGATCTCATCTTCTTCCCAAGGGCTGTTCAAACTCAGAGGGAAGGGATGTCCCCTCCATGTTCATCTTGTTTTTTTCTGTGAGGACACCCTCAAGAGATGCTGCAGAAATGAGCAGAGAGGTGTTTGGGGACCCAGGGAGTGACTCCATGTCCACTGGTATATCTCCAGGCTGTTGGGTCTTGGAAGTCGTTGGCTCAAGTCAAGGCTGGCTAACCAGACAAGGAAAGAGAATACTCTGCTTACAGTTGCAAATGAAATTCCCTCCTGAAATTATCATGAAACATACCCAGTGTGTTTTCTCTTGCTAGAGTTTGGAGAGATGACGCCCAGGCAGTGTACACCTTAGCACAGCGGGGGTCTGTAGAACCCAGCTGAGGGTGTGTGTCCCTTTGATCACCAGGCAGTGCAGTTTCATTCTGCTGTAAAGATGGGTGATGCTTAGGGGGACCCTGTCAAAAGATTCCACTGGATTCAACAGAAAGCTGAAATACAAGCTCACATCCTTCCTAATTTTTTAACCTAACAGCTTTAAAGGCCATGTTATGACTTTGAATTCTGTTATAAAGTCACAACGGGACTTGTTCTTTTAATGGATATTTGCAGAGTCACATGTGATCTGTATAAAGTGATAGAAAAAAATGAGGATGGGCAGAGACAGCAAATGACAATATCACCTTTCTGGGTGTGAGGCCTCGCCAATACTTCAACGTTCACCCAAAGAGAGAAGGGCGAGTGTCCCTCAGTCCCCTCACCTCCTGGTGTGTGCTTGCTGGATGACTGCAGGTGTGCAAGAGCTTTCCTGTGTGAAGCCACGTGTCTCTGCATAGAAGCTTGGGTTTGGGAGTGCATTTATCAACGCAAGCCAGCTCCTGCAAAACTCCCTGAGAACACAGTAGAACACCTGCATACTAATGGTTTTTATTGTTGGAATGATTTTATTGCACAATCAAAAACCTACAGTTGTATCATAGAAGCATGCTACGTGGCTCCAGCTACAGAAATTGCCTGTGAACTTCACTGCCTACACTTTATTTCTTGTAATTAAACTTTTACTTTTATTTCACCTATTTTATCCCNTGAGAACACAGTAGAACACCTGCATACTAATGGTTTTTATTGTTGGAATGATTTTATTGCACAATCAAAAACCTACAGTTGTATCATAGAAGCATGCTACGTGGCTCCAGCTACAGAAATTGCCTGTGAACTTCACTGCCTACACTTTATTTCTTGTAATTAAACTTTTACTTTTATTTCACCTATTTTATCCCATAAACAGGGAAAGAAAATAAAACATATGGAGGGAACGGCAGGATGTTGTGGTTTACTCCATGTTTGGGTATTTTTAGCTGTTCCCAATGAACCTAAAGGCCTGAAATTTTTACTTGAAATATATTAAAAAATAAGTTCATTACTTAAGGGATATTGAAGAGCTGGCTGAATATTTAGGCTGAAATCTTCCCTATTTCCTTGTCTTGCAGAAAGTAACAAACCACCATTGCCTGTATTTTCTTTCTTTTCAAAACCACTTCTGCTCCAAAGACCATGAACCTGAACTGAAGAAACAACTCTTTCCTGCTGGCGTGAGATAATTCAGTCTCCATGATGTCTTAATCCTGGGCCTGCCTTAATTGACTTCTAACTGTGCTGAACTGTGGCTGCTCGGAGTTGCAATGTGGATCGCAATTTACGAGGCACGGGAATCGTTTCTTGTCCTTAAATTAGTCCTGAGCTATACTTGAGAGAGATTAAAAAAAAAAAAAGGCTTTACCTTGCTGGCTGTCTTGACACCTCAAGTGAGACTTTCTTACCATCTGAGAATGGTTAGTTGTCTTTTAACAATTTAGTTGGGCACAGAAAGGAAAAAATATTAGGGCTGTCGAAACCTCATCAATTTGGTCTTAATAAAGTTGCCTTATATGGCCTATCTTGTCCAGGGGAATTGGAGAACTCCTAATGCTTTAGACCTCTGTGAAGGGTGGTAATTATCTTGAAACCATGTCTGTGAGTGAATCCAAGGTAGAGTAAAGATCATCTCATTTTTTCCCCCTATGAATGTCTATAAGATAGATTTATTAAGTAAGAGGTTTTCTAAATTTAGGCAGCGAGAAAAATAAATGAAAGGGAGTTTTTTCTTTTACGGATTTTTCTGGCTGCAGTCCATGGGGTCACTAAGAGTTGGACACGACTGAGCGACTTCACTTTCACTTTTCACTTTCATGCATTGGAGAAGGAAATGGCAACCTACTCTAGTGTTCTTGCCTGGAGAATCCCAAGGAGGGTGGAGCCTGGTGGGCTGCTGTCTATGGGGTCGCACGGAGTCGGACACGACTGAAGCAACTTAGCAGCAGCAGCAGCACGGCTACTTAACATTTACTTCCACCTATTCAATCTAATTTCTTCCTTTTCATCTTGGGATCCCAGCTTAGAAAGCCACGAGATATATTGCACATATACAGCGGGTGTAGGCATTTTGTTATATCTTGAGATAAATAAGACATGGTTAGAGTCCGCAAAGCACTCATGGTCCGAAAGGGAGACACATACATAAATGATCACAATGATGCCATTTAGAAAATACGTGTGAAGAGTGTTTATGGGAATATGGAGGGTGAGTTTCTGGAAGAGATGGCAATAGAATCAGCTCTTAAAGAATGAGTCAGAACCAGACAGGGAAAGAATGTAAAGAAAAGATTTTAGGCAGATGGAGTTGATGAGAAATACATGGGGAAGGGAAACGTAGAGTACAGGAACCACTGCAGTTATGTGTTAGAGGAATACATTTGAGGAGTGGGAGGTAATTAGACCCAGAGGTATATAAGGGCCAGTTATGGGGGTCCCTAACATGGCCTGCCAATGCACCTGGACTTCGTCCAGTGGTTGAATGGAAATGGTCAGATTTGTGCTTTATGTAAGTTGTTCTGGCAGCTGGGTGCAGAGTGAATTCAAACACTGGAGAAGGAAGGCTGCGGTCACATAGGAGCCTAACGTGAGTGTCCAAGATAAAGCCCTGAACGAGGGTGGTGAAAGCAAGATACCCAATGGTTACAGTCAAGAAATAGCTTAAATTGTCAGGCTTTAAACTAAGTGCATAGACTGTGACTTACTGTCCATTCAGTTCAGTTCAGTCCCTCAGTCATGTCTGACTCTTTGCGACCCCATGGACTGCAGCATGCCAGGCCTCCCTGTCCATCACCAACTCCTGGAGTTTGCTCAAACTCATGTCCACAGAGTCAGTAATGCCATCTAACCATCTGTCCTCTGTTGTCCCCCTCTCCTCCATCTTCAATCTTTCCCAGCATCGGGGTCTTTTCCAAAGAGTCAGTTCTTCACGTCAGGTGGCCAAAGTATTGGAGTTTCAGCTTCAGCATCAGTCCTTCCAATGAATAGTTAGGACTGATTTCCTTTAGGATAGATTGGTTGGATCTCCTTGCTGTCCAGGGGACTCTCAAGAGTCTTCTCCAACACCACAGTTCAAAAGCATCAATTAGGTCTATAAAATTGCCACAAAAAGGACTCTGACTTCAGAGAGATTGGATCTTCAATTCAAGACCAGAACCATCTCCATCATGCAAGGGCGACTGTAAACCTCTAATGGAGTGGCGAGGCGGGTGGGGCTGACCTTAATAAACCAAGGGTGATGGGTGCATGTTCACCCATAAAATCAGTTCTTACAAGAATTCCATGAAGTCTGGTCTTTCTCATTCTCAGGAATTGTGGAACATTGGTAAGGTAGCTTTTATAGAGAACTGAGAATAAACGCCTCTTGAGAAATCTGTATGCAGGTCAGGAAGCAACAATTAGAACTGGACATGGAACAACAGACTGGTTCCAAGTAGGAAAAGGAGCACGCCAA
>SJYA01001923.1:341559-360728 GCA_006410615.1 Neotragus moschatus | reverse complement strand
AAAAAAAAAAACCCTTAAATTCCTTTCTGATTTCATCAAGGTTCAAGTTGTAGCTTTTTTTTTTTTTTTGTGGTGTTAAAACACTTTCAAAAATGTACATTAAAAAAAAAATAACTAAGTCACTGAGGTAGTTTGATTTTGGCACCTGCCATATAACTTTAAGTTTTTTATATATTTCTTGATCATAAATTGACTCTGAGTTTTTCTCTCATGAAAATTATTTGAGCCAGAAAGCTACACTGGGTTGAAATGTTCTGCCACAATAATCCCGATGGATTAGAGCATATTGAAGTACAATCACGGGAAATAGAATGCTTCTTTTAAGACAATGAGCCAACAAATGAGGTCATTTGATACTGAGAGACTATGAAAATCCACAAAGGGGCTAGTTCACAGGTAACATTAAGCTGCTTTGGGCTGGTCCATCCTTTAGTTGGTGGTGGGAATATTAAGGGTTTATTTTTCATCACCCCCTTTGCTTTTTATTTTCCCAAGTTGTGAGTTGTAAGATAACAAACTAAAAGACTGTTGAATCTCTACATGGCTACAACTAAGTCAACTTTTGTATAGATTTTACTTCCTTAAAATTTTTCTGCCTAAATGATTTTAAAATGGCAACATGTTAAAGCATTCTAAGTGGGGGGAGATTTCAAGGGTCGTTTCTAAATGACAGTTCAGAAATATTTACTTTGCATCCCCCTCAAAGGCTTTAAGATGGAAAATTGAATGAAAAGAAAAATGGGAAAACAAAACAAATTGGAATCATGCCTGGCTTGTTTACTTTAGGAAATCTCTTAACACTCATTTTAATCAATTGAAAAGAGATGGTTCATCAGATCATAGAATTTTAGAGCTGAAAGGAGCCTCAGAGCTTGTCTCATCCAGCTCTCTCATTTTATGGATGAGGAAACTGGGACCCAGCTAGGCGAGGATGCCTTCCTAGCATTCCATGGCTAATTAGCAGCTGGGCAGAGAAGCCAAGTCTCCAAATACCCAGCCTGGTGTCTTTTCCAGTCTGGATGACTGCCTCACTTTCATACCAGTTTAAAGTCTTTACATATTTCAAAATTCAAAAGCCTTATAAAAGTAACTGAATGAATATCTCAGTTAGATAGAAATAATATCTTTGTCAACTGAATGAGGGCTTTCAAGTACACTTCAGACTATTGACTGGGGTAGGATATAAATCTATCTTGCACATGTGATGTGTGCATACTAAGTTGCTTCCGTCGTGTGTGGCTCTTTGTGACACTATGTGCTGTAGCCCACCAGGCTCCTCTGTCCATGGGATTCTCCAGGCAGGAATACTGGAGTGGGTGCCATGCCCTCCTCCAGGGGAATCTTTCTGACCCAGGATCAAACCCGCGTCTCCTGCATCCCCTGCACCGGTAGGCAGGTTATATTTGCAGATTGACAGACCTGCTCAGATGTTATTTAAAAAACCCTAAACACATATATCTAATATCATATAAGGAAAAAATCTTATATCTAATGTCAAAGAAAATAAGTCCCCCAAGGGAAAAAAATCCTAACTTCATTTTCAGATGCTCTTTCCAAAAATAAAAAGAAACCTAAATGGTGGGATAGTCATAGATTTATCAAGAGAGTGGACCATACAATTTATTGTCCAAGCTAGTTTATTTTTGAGAGTGGAAGTGGATATTATAAATATTTTTGTTGAGGCCACAGGGTAAACTGGGACTTTTCCGGGAAGTTAGGACATGTGGATCACCTTACATAGGAANAACCTAAATGGTGGGATAGTCATAGATTTATCAAGAGAGTGGACCATACAATTTATTGTCCAAGCTAGTTTATTTTTGAGAGTGGAAGTGGATATTATAAATATTTTTGTTGAGGCCACAGGGTAAACTGGGACTTTTCCGGGAAGTTAGGACATGTGGATCACCTTACATAGGAAATGATAGAAAAGCTTATGTTAATTAAGTAGTTACAATGTGCTAGGCAAGACCTTAGGGCCCTTCATACTTTAGTGTCTGTTTACTGGTCAAGCAGGGAAAGTCTTCAGGTTTTTATTATAAGATTCAAATACTATATTAAAAGGCAGATGTGGGAGAGCTCATCATTTTCGTCACCTACAATGAAAGGTCCAGACCCTCAGAGTCTGCAACAAAGATCAAAGTTCTTCCAACTCGCTATTCCCCTCCCCGACCCCCACTGCAATTTATTCCACCAAGTCCCCCTTTCTAAGACTTCTATGACAAAATTCAAATAGGATTATTTGGTATTGGATATTTCTCTGAAAACAGTTTCCTGGTGAGGAAGTTTTCTTTGTCCTGACAAGAGAGGTTGCTGCTGAATTTGCCTTTCTCGCTTTTAGTTGGTTTTATAATGCAGTCGTGGAAAGCAATGAGCGGTTTAGAAAAATACCCTTGGTGCTGGGAAACAGGAACCATCACCAAAGCTTGTTCACAATCTGATTACATCAGCAGTTTCTCAAATCCATTGTATTAGCTTTGTAATTTTGCTTCCATGTCCCACAGAATCTATTGATGTGGGCAGTGACTTTTTTTTTTTTTTTTAAAGGAAGAGAGAAAGACCTGTCTCTCTTTGGAAAATGCAATCTTGGAAGAACTTGGAAACAAAAGATTTCTAGATTGGGCTAAAGAGTCAAATCCAAATCAACCCAATTTGTTTGTCATTATCTGCAGTGTGGAGAGCTGTGATGTTAGCCTTGATAGCTCTTTTGGGTTTTAGACAGTCCTTTAAAGTAATAGGCATAGGCTGTGCTCCTAGAAGCTCTTTCTTTCTAAATGTAGAGGAGAAACCTTGACGTTTGAAAATAGCTTATATGTTTTTTGAATCCAAAACGTGCCCAGTCCTTAATATCCAATGTTTCCCTTATATGTTTTCATCTCGCCTCCAAACTCTCCTATGAAAATGCTAACCATGATTTGCCCCAGTTTGCAGGTGAGAAAGCTAAGAGTGAAGAGGAAGCCTCACCTTGAAGAGGCAGAACTGTGATTTTCAAGCGATTTTGCCTTGTTCCAAGGCTGTTCACTTGGCTCATAGCTAACCACTCTGCTGGGCAGTCTTTCAGGACTCTCTTGGATTTATCTCAATATTGAAAGAATTTTCTCGATAACTGAGTGGAAGGTCAACCTCTCCGTTATCAGAGCTGGACCATTTGTCAGCTGTTATGGACTGAACTGTGCCCCCCTAAAAGGATCTGTGGAAGTACTGAACCTCCACACCTCAGAACGTGACCGATTTGGACAGAGCCTTTTCAGGGGTAATCAAATTAAAGCAGTGTAATTAGTGTGGGTCCTAATTTACTGTGACTTTTGCCCCTATTAAATGGGGGGATTTGGATCTAGAAGGAAGGAAGGCAATGCAAAGAGATGGAGGAAAAAGATGGCCATTTCCAAGCCAAAGCTACAAGCTACCTACAAGGAAAGAGGCCAGGAACAGACCCTGCCCCAGCTCCTTTGAGAGAGCATAGCCTTGCCAACCTCTTGATTTCAGATGTCTGGCCCCTGGAGCTGTGAGAGAGTACATATCTGGTGTTCCAAGGCACCCAGTTTGTGGTATTTTGTTCCAGCAGTCTGGCAAGCTAATACACATGTTCTCCCACGTTGTGGGTGACGACCTGCTCCTGGGGACCAGCCATCTCTTCTGTTCTCTCCACTGACTCTTGGCTGGTTCAAGGAGCAGGTGTAGACCAGGTCGAGGAGGAAAGTGTCTGAGTTAGAGCTCCAGCCAGCTGAAACTATTCCAGGCTTCAGGACTAAGCTAGACCCCGGCTGCCCCACCATGGACAGCACAGGGAGCTTAAGAGGGGCCTGTTGGTGCCCCTGATCTCACACTTCTCAGAGCAGACAGCAGCGGTTCTGAGCAGACTCCTTTCTCTCCCTCTCCGACCTGGGTGGTTTCTAATTCTAACTCTAGTGACATTAATTGATGGGAGAATGATCTGTCAGAACTGTTGAATAATGCACACATTGATGGTTTCTTAATAACTTAAAAGCCCTTATGATGGGGTGAGGAGATGGAAGAAAACAAGCTTCACCTTCTGCAAAGGAAGAACAAAGACTTTCATTCAAATCATTCACAGGAAGAACCCTAGACAGGCCAGGTGAGCCTTGACCATCAGCTTCTGGAGGAAGTGACCTGGTTTTATCAAACTCACCACTGCCTCTAAGTGCCACCAGAAACATAAGTCTGCTATTAGCTAGAAATAATAAAATGCTCAATAAACCCCAAATTATGAAGGCCCAGCCAGGAAACTTGCAACACTCATGTTTACTGCACACCTGGTGAGAATTTTTACAGTACAGTATAAAATCTGCCCTTTTAAAAATAGCATAGAATTGGTGGCATGGTGCATTTATGCCCTTTAAGCTATAAGCCAGAGTCTGCAGAGTTTATAAATTCCTTATAACCCTTGGCTGTAACATAAAAGTTTAGAATAATAATAATAGTAACTTGATGAGCTGTAGAGGTCAAAATAAGCAGCTCCAGTTTCTTGGCTGAAGAAAAGAAAGCCAAAAGGGGACTAAGTATTGTTGTGGAATTGTTTTGGCCCAGGGGGAAAAAGCTGATAAAGAGAACTCCAATCAGATAAATTCCATCTTCCCTTTGCTTTTCACTGGAGAGTTGAGGGCAAACTTCTAAAGAAAACTGTTGCTGAATGAGATGTTAGCCTAGTGGTAACCCACCTTAGGCTGACATTGCGTCACACCCATCCAGCCGGACCAGGTGCAGGTGACTGTGAGTCTTCCTCTCTCTCTGAGCTTGAGTTTCCCCTAGAGACATGTACTATTTTGTGGGCCTTTCGAGTCTGGAATCTTCCACGCTCACACCAAGTCACCTCACGTTTCATCCTCTGAGTTCTCCAGTTGGCCCGCCTCCAGCTCTTTAACAATGATGACGTTAGAATCAGGGACCCCTGGGACACACAGGCACCCACCACTCCCCAGATCCCTCTCTTTTTCCTCTCTGTCATCCCAGGGGTCTCTTTCCAAAGGCAACTTTGTCCTAAAACCCTCTGTCCCTGCTTGGGTTGTGGGAAACAAACTCTGAGATGGAGCCTGGAACAAACTCTCAGGACCACCCTCTGAGGGATGTACAGAAGCCAGGCTGGGGCAGAGGAGAAGCAGACTACAATTCAGTCGCAACAAAGGACCCTNAAAGGCAACTTTGTCCTAAAACCCTCTGTCCCTGCTTGGGTTGTGGGAAACAAACTCTGAGATGGAGCCTGGAACAAACTCTCAGGACCACCCTCTGAGGGATGTACAGAAGCCAGGCTGGGGCAGAGGAGAAGCAGACTACAATTCAGTCGCTACGAAGGACCCTTCTGCTGCTGCTGCTGCTAAGTTGCTTCAGTCGTGTCCAACTCTGTGCAACCCCATAGATGGCAGCCCACCAGGCTCCACTGTCCCTGCGATTCTGTAGGCAAGAGTACTGGAGTGGGGTGCCATTTCCTTCTCCAGTGCATGCAAGTGAAAAGTCAAAGTGAAGTCCCTCAGTCGTGTCTGACTCTTAGGGACCCCATGGACTGCAGCCTGCCAGGCTCCTTCTTCCATGGGATTTTCCAGGCAAGAGTACTGGAGTGGGGTGCCATTGCCTTCTCCCTTCTGAGTTGCTCCAAATGGAGGCCAGGGGGGCTGGGTCTTTGTAAAGTGATGACAAATTGTACCAAGCATGGCTGCTCTGGGCAGGGCATGGCCTTAGGTAAGGCAGCTCCCTTGACTGAGGGCCACTCTCTCCTGGGAAGGGTCTTAGCTAGGGGTCTTCAGCTGCCCACAGGCCTGGCAGCTGGAGGAGTGAGCATCGGGTCATCCAAGCGTGCATCTGGGTGGGCACACTGCATCTACCATGCCTTCATTGTAGAATTCCCATCGGAGGAAAACAGGACCTTATGGAAAAAAAATTAAGGTTGCAAGTAAAGGTAAGAGGAATCTCATACCTATTCTTTACCTTTACTGAAATATAACAATAAAATAGATGTTGTCAATGCTATTTTCCACATCCTGAATCAGTAATAATTAATTCTGTACAATAAATTTACTATTTACCTCCTTCAGGGTCTCCCTCCTGCTAAGCTTTAATAAGCTACTGATAAATATGTTTTTCTTTGTTACAAGTAGTACAGAAATAACTGCTATTATCTGAGCACATGTTGCATTGCAGACATTTATTATTTTCTTCAATTATCATAAAACCCTGTAAGAAAAATACCATTATCCCTATTATGGATGGAAAATGCAGGACTAAAGAGAACAAATTCCTTGTCCAGCTCACACACACATGTCAGAATCGGGATTCTGACCCTGGAAGCTCTACTCTTTTAAATCTACCATGTTGAATTTTTTCCTAATATTAACTTATTTTCCTTTTTTCTCCTCTTTCCAGATATCTGATGCCTCTCTGTTTTTTACCCTCCTAGTTATGGAAATCCATTTCTGAAATCTGACCGTTGTTGTTCATCCAGTTGTATCTGACTCTTTGTGACCCCATGGACTGCAGCAAGCCAGGCTTCCCTGTCCATTACCATCTCCTGGAGCTTGCTCAAACTCATGTCCATCAAGTCGGTGATGCCATCCAGCCATCTCATCCTCTGTTGTCCCCTCTCCTCCCGGCCTCAATCTTTCTCAGCATCAGGGTCTTTTCCAATGAGTCAGCTTTTTGCTTCAGGTGGTCAAAGCATTCAGTTCAGTCACTCAGTCGTGTCCGACTCTTTGCGAACCCATGAATCGCAGCACTCCAGGCCTCCCTGCCCATTACCAACTCCTGGAGTTCACTNGCCTAGCTAACGGACTCAGTAAATATTTGGACTTAGGAAAGTGAAGAAATACAGTTTTTTGAGATGTTGCTAGATGACTTAATGTAATTTGAGCCTTCACCAATGACTCACTTTTTCCACCTGCTTTTTTATAACCTGCTGATATACTTTCCCTGCAAAACTATAACTAGTGATTGTGTAGAGAACCTCACAGCTGAGGCTGCTCTGTCTGACCCACTGAGAGACAGAAGGATAGGTTTGGAAGACTGGTGCTTCCCTATGGATCAGTCTTCTCCCTGATGGTGTCTCTGAGAGAGCTCCAACAGTCATTTCTAGTCCTAGAGACAGTTATGAACCAGGTTTCTTAGATAATCCATTTCAGAACCAATCATGAGTCAACTCTATAGTGTATAAAGAGCTATAAATAACCCCATGCATTAATGATGCTGTTTTGTGGATATATATACAGCATTTTGAAGAATGTTTCTTTGGGAAGAAGGCCATTTTATTATCTCATCTCTAACTTAGTAATAATATTCTTCATCCTATATATTACTTAATGAAGATAAGTCACTGAAACAGTAGTTAAGACAGGAACTCTGTCTTTGCAGAGATGATGTCTGGAGTGATGTTTAAAAGTACAATGCTCTTTCAATCCTTGCTCCTTTCTTGTTCCAAGGATGTCATTATCAATACTAATATAAATTTTTCATCTCTTGAGTCATTACAATATACAGGGAATAGATTTTTCCATTTTTCAAGTTCCACTGAGTATATTAGCAAAATTATCTGTCTGTCAGCAGGCATGTGGGGACGCCGGTAGCATTGCTGATTTTGAGTTTTTGAAATCTTTCTACTTTTACAGCTCTCAGGAAGGGAAAAGTCCAAGGAATTGTTTGAAAATTCTCATCACCCATTTCTTTTTATCACTCCCTCTAACATCTTTTATTATCTTGACTCTTTAAAAGGATAAGTACTAAAAGCAATCTAAGAGAAAGGACATGTATATTTCATTGGTAAGATTAGTAAAATTTTAAAAAATCACGCTTTAAGGAGCTTTATTTTATTAGCTATTTTTAATACTCCTATAAGTTAGGGCAGAGAATTTATTAAGAAGGAGATTCCTGACCCATGTAGATTTTACTACACCTTAGAGGCAGACCCTGAGTGGAGCCAGGTTCTAACACTCAGTTTACTGACTATTCTGGGCTCAAGCATGAATGACCTATGACAGCTTGAACTTTCAACTCATTTGTAATTTTCATGAACTACAAATAATGTGCCTGCCTCTACAATAAACTTTAGATTTCAGTGTGGGGCAATATGTAAGAAGCCAGGTCATGGTAGGAGAAGTACAGACTATAGCAAGCATTTTTTACTGAAAGGTGAAGTCCTTCAGACTAGTGAAAATATGATGGGCCTGTCGAGTAGTAGATTAGGGAAGCAGCTTTAGGTTCTGCTTCTTGACTCCTCTCATATGATAAGGGGAAAAAAAGGTGTTTCTCCTAGGTGACAAAGGGCACTGCCTGATGTCACATGGCTAAAAACTGGTGAGTGGCCCTCCAGTCAACATCTTCTGACTTTTTGCCAGGGACTTTTCCAAATATGTTTGTTGCACTATCTCAGAACATGAAGATAAGATTAATTTTCCATGGAATCTGCTTCCTTTAAATATACATTATTCAGGGGTACAGACTAAAGAATAGGTTTTTTTGTTCATCTATTTGAAATATCTGTTTCGAGTAATTACTTGCACAGATAATGTTCAGCAAACGGTCCTTTATTGTGTGTTGTATGTGCTTGACCTTGACCTTGACCTTGCAGCAAAATGGCGATGGCACATCACCTTTGCATCACCAGCCAGACGACCTTATCAGTGGGCCTGAGGTTATTAACATCTTGGTGCTGTGAATAAGTTTCCACAGACTTGGTAGGCCAAAATAAAACAATGCAAGTATACTATCATAAAGTTCTGGAAGTCAGAAGGCTGAAAGTAGGTCTCACATGGCTAAAAACAAGAAAGTTGTCAGTAGGGCTGGCTCTTTCCTGGTCTCTAATAGGGATCCATTTGTTGCCTTCTGTCTCCTAGGGGCCGCCTGCATTCCCTGATTTGTGGCCTCCTCGCACAGGCATCACCCTGANAGAAGGCTGAAAGTAGGTCTCACATGGCTAAAAACAAGAAAGTTGTCAGTAGGGCTGGCTCTTTCCTGGTCTCTAATAGGGATCCATTTGTTGCCTTCTGTCTCCTAGGGGCCGCCTGCATTCCCTGATTTGTGGCCTCCTCGCACAGGCATCACCCTGACCTCTTCCTGGTCATCACATCTCCTTCTTTGACTCTGATACTCCTGACAGCATGTTACTGTAGACTGACTTGTATAATGAGAGCTTATAATGAAGAATTTGATCTGCAAGGGCGCTTGGGGAAGACTCTCCTAAGGAAATGATTGCTGAATTGAGATCTGGAGAATATGCCAGTTAGGGAGGCAGACTGGGGAGGGAAGTGCATTGCAGGCAGAGGGGCCAGCAGTGCAAAGAGACGGGCGAGGAGCGTGTGCGCAGAGGACTCGAGGGCGGCTCTCATGATGAGGGGAGGGAGGGTGACCCATCCAAACTCCCGCTTCTCTAGGCAAGTTGCCTCAGGCGGATCACTTTACCTTGCCAAGACTCCGTTTCCTCCTTGGTAAAAATAGAAATAACAGTTGGAGCTCTTTGGGAGTGTGCAGGTTGGAAGATAGGAAAGGGCCCATAACTGTGCACACAGCACTAGAATCTTAGCCATTTTCCTAATGATTAACTTACATTAATGTTATGATATAGATATTATTAGTTCTATTTTATAGATGAAGAAATCGAGGCAGAGAACAGTAAATAACTTGTCCACGATCACACAGCTTCCAAGTGGCAGACCAGAGATTCGAGCCAAGGTCCTGCTGCCTCATCCCAGAGGGTGACTTCAGAAATAACACAGGTGTTTTGTAAAGTAAACCCGAATCCATAAATAAAAAGTTTGTGATCATTCATATTATCTTCCTAACTCTTATTTTTCCTTCTATTATTATATTTTAACCAGGAAAATGTAAACTGGCTGAAGCTGATCCATTTTATTTCTCTTCCTAATTTACTTGCTCTCTAAATAAATCCCAGGAAAAGCCAAAGAGGAGAGAAATAAGTAGGAGAAGCAAAGTGCATTTGTGTCTCATTGAGTTGCTGGCCTTGTTGCTTTGGCCTGACTGCCAGAGGTCATTCCTCAGGTTATAGTCAGGATAAGAACTGCTTTTTTGTCTGTAATGCTATTATATTCTGGAAATCAAGTGGGCAAGGAAATAATCTGGTAAATTAAGATAACCAAATAAACCATTTTAGTTCACCTAATTTAAAAGACTTAGAATTCGAAAATATATTTAACAACAAAACCATGTATTCAAACTTTCATTAATAATTTCAAAGATACTTCAGAACCATGCTGTTTCTCAAGATTTCTATCATCATGTCATTGATCACTGCCCTGGTAAAGTGCAGGAGTGATGGCTTAATAGTCACGTTTAGTCAGTAGAATGCCAGATAATCATCCCTTACACGGAAATTGTCTCAGATTGAAATGTGAATTACATTTTTAGATTAATTCTGCAGATTTAGAATGATGCAGTGATTGTTTTGAAATAGTTTCCATTTAATTTCATCATTAATGTGAAACAATAAAAAGGATTACGTCTTAAGTGGAAAATGCATAATCTCCAAATGCTTTCCCAACCAAAACCAGCAGATATGGAATGAAAAGAGGGAGCTTCCAGTAGTCTGGTTACAGATTGTTTTGTCATTGACACGAATGTCCGATGGTGGCAGGACACAAGTGCTTGGCAATTATGATGCCAAAGTACCCAGGGCTCCACCCTCTCTGGTCCCTCATGCCTGCTCCGAGAGCTACATGGTGACCTCATTTGCTTTCTGCCTCAGTTTCTTCATCTATAAAATAGAGTTAATAACATTTAGATCATAACATTAGTGTAAAAGTAAATGAGTTAATCATTAGGAAAACTGCTAAGATTCCCGTGCTCTGTGCACTGCGGGTGCGCTTTCTTCTAACCTGCGTGGTGACAGGACTATGTTCATAAACACCCACAAGAAATACATTTGTTTTCTTGTTGTAGCTGTTTTAAGATCGTTTGGCATTTAAGAAGAGTCTGACATTAACTGATGCTTCATAACGTCTATAATCCTAGATCTCTAACCACTTCTACAAATTCATGGCCTGAATTCAGCTAATGAAAAGGTACGATATGAGTTATGATGATCACGTGCGTTGTATTGTAAACGTATGGATTCTGAATCTCTGATCATTGAATAGCCGAAGAAGGCGCTGACAGCTTGGAGCCCAGCTCTCAAGGCTGGAGCCAACAGCGTATCTTATGCATTGACTGAAATAATGCAGTGAAATTCCTTTCTCTCTTAACAAGCTTCCTCCAGTCATGAAATTCCCTTTGCTCTGCTGCAATGGAGAACAGGTTCAGATATTGAAAAACCATAAGCCATTACCTACTTTATCACTCATATCAAAGACACTGAAAACATAGCACATGTACAGTTGATGGATTATTCTCATCATGAAAGTCTGATGACCCCACTTGGGTTTTCAAACAAGGCATTTAATAACCACTGCCTTGTTAAAAGGTGGAAAATGATCTGGCTGGTGGCCTGAGAGGACGAGGTTTTATTGATTTTACCGAGGCCCTTGACTTGGGAGATCACAGGCTTCTTAAGGGCAAACTTAAAAGGAAGCATTAAGATGGATGAGTAATTACCTGTGTGATGGATGTCATTCTGTAAACATCAGGATTGGGGAGCTTCTCCTTTGGGTATTAATTGATGGGGAAAGGAAAGACCACAGGCAAAATCTCATTTCCACTACTTGTAGTCCTTTTGCATATTTATGGATTAGCTTTGTTCTGTTAGAAGTATTGAGCTTAGATGATTTGAAAAAGAGATAAACTTTTGGTTTTTTCATTTAAATGCTGGTTGACGAGGAGGAACAGATTGCTACAGGTGCTAGGACAGCAGAAGGATCTTTCAAGGTTACTGGAAAACAAGAGGGAGAGCATTTCGTAAATGCCTTTAGTGCTCGTGTTTCTGTGACCTCCTGGGCATGAGGCTCTCTGAAGCCTGGGGCTCCCCAGGGGCCAGGGTGAGCTTGGGATGGCATCAGAGAAGACTGTGCATGGTGGGCCGGGAAGGAAGTCTGAGAGGGTATCAGTGAAGAGATCTGCGGGCAGCGTAGGGGGCCGGAGGCCAGGGGGTCACAGAGGAAGACTCTGAGCCGTCATGAGGGAACAGACAGGGTGCAGCTCTGAGTGCTCAGCGTCCTGTGACTGGAGAGGGCTGCCCCAGAGACGGTGGAGCGGGGTTCTCAGGCCTTCTCCTTTGGCCGTCTTCCTCTTTCAGATGGTGTCACCAACTGTGACTGAACAAGGCCATCCTCAGGGTCAAGGGGGAGAGCAAGGGAGGGTGGAGAGGGAGTCGAGGGAGACGGCTGTGTTCCCTGGAAACTCCTGGGCTATTGAACTTGGGTGATCCCCGAAGTCCCTTTAATGTTGAAACGCTGAACTCAGCCACCTTTCTGAAGTGTGGGAAAGAATAAGTTTTATCTTATCTGTTGGATATAGTAGAAAGGGTGTGAATTTTTGGAGTCCAACAGATGGGGTCTGGTTTCCAATTCTGGCTTTGTGTCCTGTCTGGAAGATCTTAATTTCTCTAACCTCACTTTTCTCTCATTTATCATTCATTTATTTATCAAAGATCCATTGAGCAAATATTATATGCTAAGTCTTNATCTTTCTGAAGTGTGGGAAAGAATAAGTTTTATCTTATCTGTTGGATATAGTAGAAAGGGTGTGAATTTTTGGAGTCCAACAGATGGGGTCTGGTTTCCAATTCTGGCTTTGTGTCCTGTCTGGAAGATCTTAATTTCTCTAACCTCACTTTTCTCTCATTTATCATTCATTTATTTATCAAAGATCCATTGAACAAATATTATATGCTAAGTCTTTGTAGCAGAGATAAATGATGATTTAAATGTGATTATCGTTCTCAAAGAGATTCTAGTTAAATAGGGACCGTCATATAAGTAAATAAATAAATGCAATATTATTCTAGATGCTGCCATATACTGTATAGACTATGTATTGGACAGAGTGAGGGCATAAAAAAGAGTGACTGAACTTTCTGAACAGGGAATGGACCTGGAAACAATTCAGAGACGAGTGGAGCTTAATTGAGTCCTAAAAGATGATCACAGGGAATTCGATAGTAGAGGTGGGCAGATATCAAGTCCTGGAGGGGCTGCAATCATTGAGAGGAAGCTTCTCATCAGTGTCTCTGTGGGGAGCTAAGGGGGTGTTTCTAAACAGTCTAGGTGGGGGAAGTGGGCAGGAGAGCAGGCATCTGCAAAACAGGTTTTCCTTGTTGCCCAGATTCGTTGTAAGATTCTGAATTCTATGGCGAAGAATAAAGTGTGGTCTTGTTTTTGACATTGTTTTGTCCATTTTATTGATCTTGGCACCAGATTTTTTCCTCCTTGTGGGGATCCCAATTGGACGTTGTCCTGTAGTGGTTAAAGAACATCTAGGTCTCTTCTGCTAGGAGGTCTTACTTAGCTGTTAGGTTGTACATCCTCCAAAACCACGAAGGAGAGGCCATCTTCCTCGGTCATTTCTGTTGTAGGAGATACTCAGTCCTCATTCACATAAACAGGAAGTTTGATCTGCATGCTGGTATGATTCTGCTGGCTTTCCTTCTGTGGATTAAAGAACACAGTTTTGTGTATCATATAGCAGGATAAGCCAGCCACCAAAAATCTCACTGTGATATGTGAATTATTTGCCAAATAGCTCGGAGAAGGCAGTGGCATCCCACTCCAGTACTCTCGCCTGGAAACTCCCATGGCTGCAGTCCATGGGGTCGCTAAGGGTCAGGCACAACTGAGCAACTTTCACTTTCACTTTTTACTCTCATGCACTGGAGAAGGAAATGGCAACCCACTCCAGTGTTCTTGCANATAGCTCGGAGAAGGCAGTGGCATCCCACTCCAGTACTCTCGCCTGGAAACTCCCATGGCTGCAGTCCATGGGGTCGCTAAGGGTCAGGCACAACTGAGCAACTTTCACTTTCACTTTTTACTCTCATGCACTGGAGAAGGAAATGGCAACCCACTCCAGTGTCCTTGCATGGAGAATCCCAGGGATGGAAGAGCCTGATAGGCTGCCGTCTACGGGGTCGCACAGAGTCGGACACGACTGAAGCGACTTAGCAGCAGCAGCATACAGGTTTCACTTGATTTACACTAGATAAAAGCATCACCACAGCACGTGTGAGCCTTAGAAGAGGAGAGGAAATCCCTTGCTTTATTTCCTACTTGGAAATACATTTTTAAAAGGTCAGGTCCAAGAGTAAAATTATGGAAGTGAGTGGCTAAAAATATATATTGATTTCATCATGAAATGAACTAATCATTTTTGTACAGAGAAGAAAAATGGATAGAATAGCACTCAGGAAAATAGTCTGCTAAGTGTTGTAATCACCACATTGCAATTATATTCCGGTGGTATGATATTATATCTCAGAGAAGTATTGGGAGATTGTATTTCTATGTGGGAAAGTACTCAATAACTAGAATGCATTTTTTGTTATATGGATTTTAATGTATTTGTATAACTTGGCTTTATTGCAGAGAAAAAAATAACATGTTTCCTATAGATTGTCAGAAGCAGTCTATAGGAGTGAAGTGAAGTTGCTCAGTCACGTCCAACTCTATGTGACCCCATGGACTGTAGCCCACCAGCCTCCTCCATCCATGGGATTTTCCAGGCAAGAATACTGGAGTGGGCTGCCATTTCCTTCTCCAGGGGATCTTCCCGACCCAGGGATCAAACCCTGGTCTCCTGCATAGCAGGCAGATGCTTTAAAGCATCTGAGCCACCAGGGAAAGGAGAGTATTGTTATAAACAATGAATGGGTATGAAGGGTGTTTGACCTGTTTTTCTCTTCTCTCTTGTAAATGTTATCAGGTATAACACTACCACAGTATAACCTATTTTGGAATAATAAGCTGCTGGAAATTTCTTGATGTCACAGAGAGAAAAAGAGGGATAACAGGACCAATTTAATGTCTCTTTCTGATTTTTATTATTCCTCTACTCACTCCTGGGCTTAGAGCTCCACTTCCAGCATATCTGTGGCCTCTTTCCTTCATATTGTGGGGTAGGATTGACTGGAATGCCTACTCCTATGGCTGTGATTCAGTCCAGAAAATTATTTTTCTGCAGTGGGATATTTCATGTTTTGCCAAAGTGGAAATAGTATACACGATTGAAAGACATATCTTATATTCCAAATGTGTTCATGAGTACTAGTCCAATTGGGAGGACAGCTTTCTAATGGAGATGTTTTGGAGAAATATTTTCATGAACAAAACTTAAATTTGAGCACATGCAAGATTTTTATTAATAAAATTGTCTATATCTTTCTTTTTTCTCAAAATATATCCATGAACTGTTGGCAACTTTTAAGTAGTGAAATGCAAAGCTTCCTAAGATGAGTGAGGATTATAAAATGAAGGCACTCAAATAACTTGACTGGGAACAGTGTGAGCCTTGTGAAAGTTCCAGAGACTTTGCAGTAAGTAGGCCTGAGCTCAAATCTTTGTGCCAGCATCTGTGTGACATGTTATATAACCTTGTTAGCTCTTTCATCTTCATCAGTGAAATGGAATTATTAATATCTAATCAAGGGATATTTATAAAGGCCCCGACTCATTGCCAGTCACATTGTGAGTTTTAACAAACAATGGTTATTATCAATAATTGTTAATTCATAAGAAGCTTTGAAAGAGTCTCATCTCTTCCATGGAAGTGAACTGCCTAGATTATTTGTTAACAATCTAATTTATTTGATGGATCAGTGATAAAGAATCCTCCTGCAGTGCAGGAGACTAGAGACGTGGGTCTGATTCCTGGGTTGGGAAGGTCTCCTGGAGAAGGAAATGGCAACCCACTCCAGTGTTCTTGCCTGGGGAAGACTGAGGAGCCAGGCAGACTGTAGTCCATGGGGTCGCAAAAGAGGCAGACATGACTTTGTGACTAAAGAGCAACAACATTTATTTTCAGGATGATCTCTCTCTCTTTTTTTTTTTTTCCTAATCTTTTGAACTTTTTATTTTGCATTAGGGTAGAGCCAATTAACACTGTTGTGATAGATTCAGGGAAACAGTGAAGGGACTCAGCCATACGTGTACACGCATCCAGTCCCTCCTAAACTCCCCTCCCTTCCAGGCTGCCACATAACGTTGAGCAGAGTTCCGTGTGCTACACAACAGGTCCGTGTTATCCATTTAAAATATAGCAGTGCGCACGTGCCCATCCCAAACTGCCTAACTATCCCTTCCCCCCAGTCTTAATATGAAGGTTTCTACAGGCCTTATTTTCACACAGTCTGCTTAGATGGCTATAGTAGTTCACCCAGCAGCCCAGCAGGACAGTTTTCCACGTGGTAAGCTGACTTGAGCCGTATCACATTGACCTTTAACAACCTGAGCATCAGTGATTAAGATATACCAGACCAAAAGAGAGAGAAGAAAATTCACTTAAAAATTTAATATGAAACTCAGAAGTATCATTACATGATTTTAAAGTAATTTCTATCTTTTCTCACAATATGTGCTCAGTGTAGAAAATTTTAAAAATACCAAGATCAAAATAAGAAAGGTCCCTTGTTTCTGTTGCTCAGATATACTTTACAACGATTAATAGCTCAATATATATCTGCCTAGTTCTTTTTCTGAACATGCACCATTATTTTTTCTGACAAAAATGGAATCATGTTGAACACAGTGAAGCCCGCTTTTTTGATTTAGTGGCTTATTATTATTATATTTTCAAGTCTTTGAAGTACTCCAGCGTGTTCTTATCGCTATATAACAGCCCAGCACACTTTAATCAGTTTTCTATTTTGTATATTTATGTGGTCGCCAGAACTCCTCATTGTTCTTCTTCTGATAGATGAGCCCCAAATCGAGAAGTCACAGGGACTAGGAGTAGACCAACTGAACTAAGTCAAGACAGCAACCTGCTCAATCGCTGCGTGGCTGGTTCTATGAGTCCATATTGTTCCTCATTTCTAAAGCAGGCTGATTGGCGGTATGTGTACTTGTGTAGCCCAATGAGCATCAGCTATATGTTAGTCAGAATTAAGCTTACTACAAAGCTTAAAACTCTGATTTAAAGAATATTAAAAGCATAAATCTGGACCCCCCTCCTCCAAGTTCTACAAATTCTTTCTCCTACAAGCAGGGGGTGCAGCTCTTGACAAATATGCTAAAGTTTATTTTGTGCTGCATGAAAATAAGCTTGTCACCGAAGTATATGGCAGCCTATGGCTCTTTTCTGTTACTGTTCTGGGAGATGCAAGTTATCCTTTTTTTTTCTAAACAAGTTCTGTTCATTGCTGTTCCTCTTCCTCTTGCTTGTCTCTATTTGCATGAAAGGATTGAGCTAAAAGAACCGGAGCTGGTTACCAAGGACCCTGTGTTCACATTCTCCCAGCTGCCATTCATTCTCTCCGGGGTGTTATGTGACCCATTAATTCTCTCTGACACTCACTTTGTTCCCTAGCCCTCTCTAACTTACTGCATGCTTCTGTGGACAACAGGACTAAGCAGATTCAAAAGCTATCTGAAAGAAATACACGTACTTTCTATCCGTTTAGGTTTCCTCTTCAGCCCTCATTTCTACAGTTCTGTTTTCTGTTTCTCTGGCTTTGCTTTAATTTAACTTGTAAAAGACTTCAGCTTCAGATCTTTAAATACCAGTTGTTCTGCCTTGGAAGATGACACTTGAGTAAAACACCGAAGGAAATGAAGGCTGTCTGAGTGATAAGCTTTACAGGCAGCAGAAACAGTGGATGGAAAGGCCCTGAGTCATGACCAGTAACTGCAAAGTGCTCAGCTGGATCTCTGCTGTCTCCAACGCGGCACTGACCATTCCTTGTCTTCTCTGCTTCGGCCCATTGTGGTCATGTCAGTCATCACTGCTGATAGCCAGGTCACAGGTATGGCAGGGCCACACACCAGAGGATAACGGAAGTGTTGTCCTCACTGATGCCCAGGAACTGCGGTCATGATACTCTTCCTTGGAAGGAATTTGATGTCTGATTTTGAGAATACAGGAGGTGTGACTATCATTGCTATCACATGCTGATAGCTCAGATAACACAGCACCAATTCTGCTGAGCCATCTTACATGTTCTGGCTCTCAAAATTCTTTCGGTCTCATTTCCCCCAGTCCCATTTAGCCCTTTGGAATTCTTGGTTTTTCCTCGAAGTCTCAATTTAAATGCCCCTTCTTCCAATTGCAAGCCTCTGTTCTATCCCTGTCATTCCTGAGATCATGTCCCATCTCTGCTGAGTCAGTTCAGTCGCTCAGTTGTGTCTGACTCTTTGCGACCCCATGGACTGCAGTATGCCAGGCCTCCCTGTACATCACCAACTCCCAGAGCTTATTCAAACTCATGTCCATTGAGTCAGTGACGCCATCCAACCATTTCATCCTCTGTCGTCCCCTTCTCCTCCCACCTTCAATCTTTCCCAGCATTGAGGTCTTTTCCAATGAGTCAATTCTTCCCATCAGGTGGCCAAAGTATTGGAGTTTCAGCTTCAGCATTAGTCCTTCCAATGAATAATCAGGACNGACCCCATGGACTGCAGTATGCCAGGCCTCCCTGTACATCACCAACTCCCAGAGCTTATTCAAACTCATGTCCATTGAGTCAGTGACGCCATCCAACCATTTCATCCTCTGTCGTCCCCTTCTCCTCCCACCTTCAATCTTTCCCAGCATTGAGGTCTTTTCCAATGAGTCAATTCTTCCCATCAGGTGGCCAAAGTATTGGAGTTTCAGCTTCAGCATTAGTCCTTCCAATGAATAATCAGGACTTATTTCTGTTAGGATGGACTGGTTAGATTTTGCAGTCCAAGGGACTCTCGAGAGTCTTCTCCAAAAGCATCAGTTCTTCAGCACTCAGCTTTCTTTATGGTCCAACTCTCACATCCATACATGACTACTGGAAATACCAAAGCTTTGACTAGATGGACCTTTGTTGTCTAAGTAATGTCTCTGCTTTTGAATATGCTGTCTACGTTGGTCATAACTTTTCTTCCAAGGAGTAAGTGTCTTTTAATTTCATGGCTACAGTCACCATCTGCAGTGATTTTGGAGCCCAAGAAAATAAAGTCTCTTACTGTTTCCATTGTTTCCCTATCTATTTGCCTTGAAGTGATGGGACCAGATCTCTGCTCAGACACTTCAACAGCTGCCCCTCAAGGGAAAGTGGATTTCGTCACCTTGGCTGATGGGGTCCTTCCTGCCCTGCCCTGCCCTGT
>SJYA01001923.1:272255-341529 GCA_006410615.1 Neotragus moschatus | reverse complement strand
CTACAAAGCTTAAAACTCTGATTTAAAGAATATTAAAAGCATAAATCTGGACCCCCCTCCTCCAAGTTCTACAAATTCTTTCTCCTACAAGCAGGGGGTGCAGCTCTTGACAAATATGCTAAAGTTTATTTTGTGCTGCATGAAAATAAGCTTGTCACCGAAGTATATGGCAGCCTATGGCTCTTTTCTGTTACTGTTCTGGGAGATGCAAGTTATCCTTTTTTTTTCTAAACAAGTTCTGTTCATTGCTGTTCCTCTTCCTCTTGCTTGTCTCTATTTGCATGAAGGGATTGAGCTAAAAGAACCGGAGCTGGTTACCAAGGACCCTGTGTTCACAGTCTCCCAGCTGCCATTCATTCTCTCTGGGGTGTTATGTAACCCATTAATTCTCTCTGACACTCACTTTCTTCCCTAGCCCTCTCTAACTTACTGCATGCTTATGTGGACAACAGGACTAAGCAGATTCAAAAGCTATCTGAAAGAAATACACATACTTTCTATCCGTTTAGGTTTCCTCTTCAGCCCTCATTTCTACAGTTCTGTTTTCTGTTTCTCTGGCTTTGCTTTAATTTAACTTGTAAAAGACTTCAGCTTCAGATCTTTAAATACCAGTTGTTCTGCCTTGGAAGATGACACTTGAGTAAAACACTGAAGGAAATGAGGGCTGTCTGATAAGCTTTACAGGCAGCAGAAACAGTGGAAGGAAAGGCCCTGAATCACGACCTGTAACTGCAAAGTGCTCAGCTGGATCTCTGCTGTCTCCCACGCGGCACTGACCACTCCTTGTCTTCTCTGCTTCGGCCCATTGTGGCCATGTCAGTCATCACTGCTGATAGCCAGGTCACAGGTATGGCAGGGCCACACACCAGAGGATAACGGAAGTGTTGTCCTCACTGATGCCCAGGAACTGCGGTCATGATACTCTTCCTTGGAAGGAATTTGATGTCTGATTTTGAGAATACAGGAGGTGTGACTATCATTGCTATCACATGCTGATACCTCAGATAACACAGCACCAATTCTGCTGAGCCATCTTACATGTTCTGGCTCTCAAAATTCTTTCGGTCTCATTTCCCCCAGTCCCATTTAGCCCTTTGGAATTCTTGGTTTTTCCTCGAAGTCTCAATTTAAATGCCCCTTCTTCCAATTGCAAGCCTCTGTTCTATTCCTGTCATTCCTGAGATCATGTCCCATCTCTGCTGAGTCAGTTCAGTCGCTCAGTTGTGTCTGACTCTTTGCGTCCCCATGGACTGCAGTATGCCAGGGCTCCCTGTACATCACCAACTCCCGGAGCTTATTCAAACTCATGTCCATTGAGTCAGTGACGCCATGCAACCATTTCATCCTCTGTCGTCCCCTTCTCCTCCCACCTTCAATCTTTCCCAGCATTGGGATCTTTTCCAATGAGTCAATTCTTCCCATCAGGTGGCCAAAATATTGGAGTTTCAGCTTTAGCATCAGTCCTTCCAATGAATAATCAGGACTTATTTCTGTTAGGATGGACTGGTTAGATTTTGCAGTCCAAGGGACTCTCGAGAGTCTTCTCCAAAAGCATCAGTTCTTCAGCACTCAGCTTTCTTTATGGTCCAACTCTCACATCCATACATGACTACTGGAAATACCAAAGCTTTGACTAGATGGACCTTTGTTGTCTAAGTAATGTCTCTGCTTTTGAATATGCTGTCTACGTTGGTCATAACTTTTCTTCCAAGGAGTAAGTGTCTTTTAATTTCATGGCTACAGTCACCATCTGCAGTGATTTTGGAGCCCAAGAAAATAAAGTCTCTTACTGTTTCCATTGTTTCCCTATCTATTTGCCTTGAAGTGATGGGACCAGATCTCTGCTCAGACACTTCAACAGCTGCCCCTCAAGGGAAAGTGGATTTCGTCACCTTGGCTGATGGGGTCCTTCCTGCCCTGCCCTGCCCTGTCCTTACCCTTTCATTATGGCCTGTTTTCCACTCTGCTCCACCTACTCACTCTATTGCTCCCTGAAAAAACCACACATGGTCCTCACTCAAGGCCTTTGCATTTTCTGACCCTTCTGTCTACAAAGCTTTCCCCTCTATACTCATTTCTTTCAGTGTTTTACCCAAGTGTCACCTCGGAGATGATAGAACTGGCCAACTTACCTAAAATGTCAACCTATGTCCTCAGTTTCATTGTCCCTTCCCTGATTTGTTTCCTTTAGAGCCAAGTGCCTTATAAATATGGGCGTCCCAGGTGGCACTAGTGGTAAAGAACCCACCTGCCAATGCAGGAGACATAGGACATGCAGGTTTGATCCCTGGGTCAGGAATATCCCCTGGATGAGGGCATGGCAACCCACTGCAGTATTCTTGCCTGAAGAAACTCATGGCCAGAGAATCCTGGCGGGCTACAGCCCATAGGCTTGCAAAGAGTCGGACACGACCGAAGCAACTTAACACGCAGCACAGAGCCTTATAAATATATTGCCTATTTAATTTAGATGCATTCTCTCCTCACAACTCCCCATGCCCACCAGGTTATAAAATTCAGGTGAGCGGGGATGTCCGTGTGCTCCATCAATATAACTACAGTATTCTCGGTGCTAGGAACTCAGTGAATGCTGAATGAGAAAACATTGCGTCTAGGTATGCATTTGTGTATGCATTTATAATCCACTTATTTGTTAATTTTACTTTGTTTTATTGCAGCTTCCCTGTCTCAAGATGCGTGCAGAATCCCAAAAAGCCTGAGGCAGAAGGTAGTCTGAATTAGGATTGTTTTATTGAACTCAGAATTGCTCACTTCCACTTTCCATTTCCCAGTGTCATTAAAGGAAGCTCTGGATGCTGTCCCCTTGTCTCTATAATTCTCCAGACACTTTCAGGAACATTCATAAGCCAAATTCTTGGGCGTAAAGCTACTGAGGACCCGAGTGCATTAAAATGCATAGAAACGAGAAGACCCTTATGTATGGTATGGATAGACTTCTGTTTCTATTGTAACAGGATTTAGACAAAGGATAGTAATTGACTCTTACATTCTCATCGAACTCATAAGAAGAGTACATATTGCGATATATGTATGAAGGGGAGGTCTTTTTTATCTCAAACATTAAAATATTTTTGTATCGTGAAAAATCAGTACACCAGGACTTTAATTTAAAGAAGAAAAATTACTATACAGGAAATACATTAAAATTTATAAAAATATTTTTTAAAGGCTTGAGCCATAGACTTTTCCATAGATATGGGCAGGTTGTATCTTTCAAACAGAATTAGTTTTTAAAATTCCTGTGATGTTAGTGGGAAATTGCTCACTACTTTGTTCTTCAAATGGCATCCTTGGCTCTTGAGAAAGATTTCTGAAAGCCTTCATTTGATTCCTGACAGCTGTTCCTTCTTCGGAGCTGCCAGATGAGACTCTCTTGTCTAAATGTAAATATCTGGTTACCTGACTCCCTGTCATGGAGGGCAGTTTATTCTTTTTGTAGGAAGCCTTGGTTTTACAGAAAGAAGAGACCAAAGGCCTTCATTAGCAGGCAGGCTTCAAACTGTTTCCAGACCCTGTGTTTACTCCTGTAGAGCAGACTTTGTTTTCATGCCCAATAAGTTTGAGGAAGCAGTAAAATCGGTCCGGTAAATGGGTCACTGATGCGAGTGGGAGCGCACTCCGGCCTTGCAAAGTACCAGGCTGCTGCTGTGCCCAGAATCTGGCTGGGAGCACACAACTTTTTCTGGGGCCCAAACAATCCGGCTTCAGGGTGCCCCTCAGCAGGTGGGGGCTNCGGTCCGGTAAATGGGTCACTGATGCGAGTGGGAGCGCACTCCGGCCTTGCAAAGTACCAGGCTGCTGCTGTGCCCAGAATCTGGCTGGGAGCACACAACTTTTTCTGGGGCCCAAACAATCCGGCTTCAGGGTGCCCCTCAGCAGGTGGGGGCTGGTGGGAGGAGGAGGGGCTGTGACTTCTTCAGCAGTCTTAAGGTCTGGAAGGAGGGAGCCTCAGAAATGCTACTGATGAAACACACAGGCACACATCACACACACACTCATAAAGCCATTAAACGCTTCTTTTCTTTTCCTTTTTTTGGTGATGGGGGGAGCCCAGAGTGAAAGGGCACAGTTTATGCTGTCATTTCTGCAGCTCTTCTAGTGAAGGATCTAGGTGTTTCTTCTAATATCTCCTCTGCAACTTTCAAATCATAGTCTTCCCGTGTTAGCTGAAAGCATTAAAACCAGAAATTACCATAATAGTGCTATTTACCCCTCATTTATGGAGCTACTAGTGTTATTTTTCCACTGACTTTACAGAATGCATTTCAACCCGCAGTATTTTTGGTCTGGTTAATGAAACTCAATTGTACTTAAGAAACACAGTTGGGCGTTGTATCCGAAGACTAAGCCAGCAGGCTTGTCATTTCACAAAAGGGACTCGGGAGGTTGCGGTGCCTGTAATCGGAGAGTATTTCATCTGGTGTTTGCGGCTGTAGACTAATGCCTTATTTCACAGCTAATCGTCTCCGTGTGCTTATGTAATGGACCAGTGTTTGAAAGAAGACTGCACATTTCAATGGCACCGCAAACTAGATGTAAGAAATTCTATTTCAATTCATGGAAAAACAGGCCTCAAAGCGGAGAGTGAGTGAGATATAAACCCTGAAAGTGTTGCTTAGGCTGAACCAAAAGGTTGAAAGGAAAAAGTGGTGTGTGTGTACGAACACTCTTGAGCACATACGTGAAAACCCAAGGTTGTTAGCACAGTTTTACTTCACTGATGTTTATTCTCAGGCATAGCACTTGGAGATTCTCTGAACTCATGAACAGCCCTGATTATGGTGTTTGTGACAATGCTATAGGGGTTTTGCATTATTTATCCCAGTCTGCTTTACTCATTCAGCTTTCTGGGGATATTTTCAGATGGAATCACTAGTTAGACATATGTGGGAACTTCTCAAAGCTCTTTGGTCCCTTCCTCATTATTTTTTAAGGTTTTTTTTTTTTTTCTATTTGCCTAAAGTATGTCAAAGATGAAATTTAGAATGATGGGTTGGGGGGATTTTCAGACTGAAATGCATACATTTCATAGGGAAAAATTAGTCAAGCAAGCGTTTTTTAATATGATCCAAAAAAAAGCAGTACAGTTTCATCCTAAAGGAAAATGGTATTGGTTTGGTCCAGAAAGTGTTCTATAGAGTATTTTATTAGTTAACCTTTAGGAGAGATTTCTAATATTGCCTCATAACTATTTTAATAATCCTGTAAACTGTGCCTTTATTTATCAGTGCATATCCAGGCTCTGTTAGACTGCATCAGGGCCTCCTTCTATAACCTTTTCATACTTTGAATCCTGTACACTGTGAGCACAATATTTTCCCAGTTAGATCACAATCCATATATGTTAGAACTGATTTTTCTCAGTTTGAAACTCTGAGAGCAATTAAGTACTGTGAATCTTTGCATCTCCTTTCCTAGGTTTCTTCCTATCATTCTATATCAAAATTATTTCCCATATCATATAGCAAATATATAGCACAAAATATGAATTCACAGGCAATGGCATCTTTAAGATGTCAAAACAATCTGGGTATAGTCAGAAAAAAAAAAAAAAAACACTAAGAGAAAGGAACCCTAGCGTGTGTGCTAAGTTGCTTCAGTTGTGTCTGACTCTTGGCGATCCTATGGACTCTAGCCCACCAGGCTCCTCTGTCCATGGGATTCTCCAGGCAAGAATACTGAAGTGGGTTTCCCTGTCCTCTGCCAGGGATCTTCCTGACCCAGGGATCAAACCTGAGTCTTCTGCGGCTCCTGCATTGCAAGCAGATTCTTTACTGCTGAGCCACCTGGGAAGCCCAAGAACCCCATAGAGGTATTTAAAAATGAATGATCAAAATAAAACAGATCTGTTAACCAAAAAATTCAGACTCAGCGAAACTGTATTGAATCAAGTATATATTATTTTTTGAGTCATATAGGTATACTAAAAATATATTTTGTTAGTAGAGTGACAGTCAGTGAGTGTGAATCGTTGGAGTGTGTCTTTATAGGAACCTGCTAAACAGCTTATTTGCAGTGGCCTTTACTTTCTGAAGAACTCAGTGTAACTATGTTGAAAACCAGCAGTGTTTTCTGCAGAAGTTCAAAAATAGTCTTTTAGATGGTGCTTAACTTCAGATATAAAATGTATAGTCATGCAGTCAAGTAGCCAAGTTAAAAATGTCATCTAGAGGTTCTAACAAATGATATTAATTGAAGAGTGTTTTAAAACTTCCTGCCCTAGCTTCTTTTGCATTATATTTCAGGTGTCCTAAAATCTACTGTCTAAAGCTTAGTTAGGAAAGGAGAAACAGACAACATAAGGATTCATCTTACATGCCAGTTCCAATCTTTGAGAGTGGCAGTCTGCAGACTTAGCAGAAAAAGAGTGCTGGGATCCAGAAGCAGTATCTGTAATTGTTACAGTAAGGAGTTTGTGGCAGCAACAATACACATGCCAAGCACTGCCATCCCGCCTCTAAAAACTTACATTCAGTTGTGCAAGCTTGCTATTTTAACAGCTGATTTACAGATGAGAAAGCTACATAGCATTTTGTTCCAAACTTACGCTAATTCAAGATGCTCTAAATCTGTTCTGTCCAATATAGCAGCCATCAGCTAAGGGTGGTATCTAGCACTTGAAAGGTGTAGCTGGTACAAGTGCAGGTATAAAGTAACTATAAAAATACGTATTGAGTTTCAAGGACTTAGTATGAGAAAGGTAAATATCTTACTACTATTTTTATATTGCTACATATTGAAATGATATTTTTAATATAATGAGTTAAATTATATCATTAAAATTAATTCCATCTATTTCTTTTTACTTTTTAAAAATTTGGCTATTAGAAAACTTAAAATTACGTGGGTGGCTCACCTTTCTGTCCTATGTTTCTGTTGGATCATGTTGCTTTGTGTTAACAAGTGTTCTCATCTTTCACTACCTAATGTTTAAATATTCTCAACTTTAAAGATAGATCATGGTTTCTTTTCTACCACTGTAGAAATCCTTCATGTTTTTAAAAATATTCCGCATATTTTCCATAAAGCATTACTTTATGCCTTTGGGCCTTTGCTCTCCCTTGTTGGGATCAGTCTATCCTTGTCCAGCCACCTGGTGGCTGACCATATATTTTTCAAGACCTGTCTCTGGTATCACCGTGATATAAAGCCTGACTTTAAAGTTCATTGTTAACTGCTTTGATGTCTGGTGAAACTGGGAAGACCTCCAATGGTCTCCTCCAAGATGCCCTCCATATTCTGCTGCTACAGATAAACTCCCCCAGACAAATAACCTTCCTTATCAAGTGGACAATGTAGTGTTTGCTTAACTCTGAGTACTGGGTTTCAATCCCTCACCAGTCACACACAGAGCTACTGAAACAAGCCAATCGCAGCCTCTTGTGGGAACCAGGAGCATCTCACCCTCTCAGTACTGAAAGCTTGCCTCTCACAGTCCCTGGTGGTTCACTTCACTCCAGATTCCAAGCATAATGTGACCCTGTACAGCCTATGATATCCTCTCCCTCTCCCAGGATGTGAGGACTTGTAACTAATAAACTGCTGTCAATCTCTCCTGTCTCGTGTTCAGTGTTATATGTTTGGCCATTTCCATAACCCTGGGTGGAATCTCTCTGCCATCAGGTCACTTCAGTTCAGTCGCTCAGTCGTGTCCGACTCTTTGTGACCCCATGAACCGCAGCACTCCAGGCCTCCCTGTCCCTCACCGACCCTCAGAGTTCACCCAAACTCATGTCCATCGAGTTGGTGATGCCATCCAGCCACCTCATCCTCCGTCGTCCCCTTCTCTTCCTTCTGTGTCAGCAGCAGAGAGACTAGGAGGGGACTAAAGCAATTGTGTTTTTTCATAAGCCATACTCCTCTCTCAAGGTAGAGCTGACCATCCCTTTTCCTTCATCACACTTAGTGCATATATTTATCTTGGTGACCAGACCTCTCATTTGCAATAATTTACTTCTACACCTACATCCTTCTATTAGAAACTAAAAGCTGATGGTAGGAACAATTTCTCATGCTTGTATCTTTCTGGTTCTGACAACAGTGCCTGGTATACTCAGTAAATGTTTGATGAATAAATGGATTTTGAAAACCATTACATAGCTTGTGCTGGTATTAGGAATTTCCTGAATTTGAGCACAAAGAATTAAAATGAAATTTTATCAGTCTAATAATTGCCTGTAGAAGGGTAGAGGAGGTATCTGCTTTATGCTACAATTTGCTGAGGAAGGGAGGAAGTAATTTGAGGTAGTGAGACAAGAACTAGTGGCTTATACCTCTTTTCCACTTGGAAACTCTGAGTAGTAGAAAGCGAAGAATGAAATGACCTGGGGAATCAATTCAGAGAACTATCATGTAAATCACAATTGTTTTATTAACCACAATCTGCTTTTCAGGGAACCACAGTCTAAATAAACAGATATTCTTTTCCAAATTAAAAAAACAAGGAAAATGCTCAGTGTGATTGTGGATGACTCACACTTGTTTGAAAGGAGAGGAAGTCCATTCCAGTGGAGGTAAGAGACCCAGTGTAGATGAGCATTTGGTGGGAGAGCAACGTGATAAACCTAATCTCATAGTGCTGAACGGAATCCAGTGGAACTGGCAAGACAGGGCCTGGGACTGATAATGCTTTTACGAGGCTAAGTCTTGCTCTGGAGTCCCCATGCTGCTTGCACCACAGGGACATTAAGGCCTGCAGAGCCGCAGGTGGAGAGAGTCACGCTGGGTCAGTCTGCAGCCTTGCTATTGGCCCGCTCCAAGGCTGGGCATCTGGTCTCCCTCTTCTCTTCCATAGACTTTACCCAGAAGACAGGAGCGTGCAAGGCCAAGAGCACGGCAGAGCTGCTATGTCTCAGTTCTCTCCAGTTCCCTGGCTGATGAAACAGTGATGGCATATTGTCTCTTTGTCATCTGATTTTCTTCCATTACTTGTCGGAACAAACTGGCCCTCTCCAGTTAACAGTGAAAAGTAATTGAAATTTTAAGATAAAATATGAAGATTTGCTTAACTGCATTATTATTAAGATAGCTCATTAAAAAAAAATGTCAGCACTGATTAACTACCTTAGTTAAGATAGATTTCCTTTTGTTTCTTATTTTTACCTACATATATATTTTGGTGTTGAACTGTCCTACCCTTCACACAATTAATATAATAGTAGATTGCGGGTTGTTTTTAATGGCCTCACGCAGCAACAATCGCTTTTATCATCTGTCTCTCAACGGTTTCAGAACCTGGCTGGCCTCTGGCCATAAGTCTGGACTCACCGTTTATAATGGGACTGATTCTATAGGAGGGAGGATGTGACAAAATAATAAGCACACCCCAGAAGCCAGAAGCGGAGAAGGCGATGGCACCCCACTCCAGTGTTCTGGCCTGAAAAATCCCATGGACGGAGGAGCCTGGTAGGCTGCAGTCCACGGGGTTGCCAAGAGTCAGACATAACTGAGTGGCTTCACTTTCACTTTTCGCCTTCATGCATTGGAGAAGGAAATGGCGCTCTCTCCAGAGTTCTTGCCTGGAGAATCCCAGGGACGGGGGAACCTCGTAGGCTGCAGTCCATGGGGTCGCCAAGAGTCGGACACAACTGAGCAACTTCACTTTCACTTTTCACTTTCCTGCATTAGAGAAGGAAATGGCAACCCACTCCAGTGTTCTTGCCTGAAGAATCCCAGGGATGGAGGAGCCTGATAGGCTGCCGTCTATGGGGTCGCACAGAGTCGGACACAACTGAAGGGACTTAGCAGCAGAAGCCAGAAGGAATTTAGTAGCTGGGCTCTTCTCTGGCCAAGTTTCAGTTCCAAAACAGTCTGTTTCACTGATATTCATGGCCTTGGGCCCTATGGATCTTCATGGTTCAGAAGACAGAATTCACAGTTTTTATCTCTCAGCTTCAGTTTATATCTCAGTCTGCAGACTGTCCTCCATTTAGAATTAAATTAACTGGAGACGAGAGTGCAAGTACCTTGTTTGAAAATCTTTCTGACTTCCCTAGTGATTTAATTTTCAACCCAGATATGATTGGTCCTCCCTGTTGGATTGCGTCTGCTTTTCATTTTCTGGGTGTTGTTCACAAGGTCCTAGGACATTGCAGGGGGCTGCTAGCAGAGCAACAGCAGATCTTGGAAGGCCGGGCCCCACGCCTACTTTGTAACTTCAGAGTCATGGGACTGGCCTCCTCATCTGCTGTGACTGCTCTGGCTTCGAGAAGGAAGGCATGTTTTCTGTTCTGCAAAGCATCTTGCATTATTTTTTAAACATTTTGCCTTTGATACATACCCAAGCACACACATTTCCCCTTTAATTTTTAAACCCACGTACACTTCAAGGGAAATTGAATCCATATGTTTCTGATTCATTTACACACAACTCATCAAAATGTTGTTTTAAAAGAACTAAACTCAAATCCCACAGGGGCTAAGCAGGATTCAGACTTGGCTGAAGCCTCGCCTGTCCCTGGTCATGGCTGAATGTGAGCAAGCCAAGCTCTAGCGAAATCAGAACCCTCACACACCCCAGAACGTGCTCGAACAGCATCTCTCTTTCAGGTGCAGCTGGAGCATGGTGACTCTGAACCTGCCGTCAGCTTTCATTTGCACACATGCCACGGCCTGTGTCTTCTTTAATCCAGACTGTGTGAAGAAAATCCAAAATCTTCTAGGGAGACTATTTGTGTATATTTTCGGCCCGATTGTGGACTCATAAACTCATGGAGCTGGCAGGGACCCTGCAAGTCCATTTTCCTGCCTTCAAACAGGCCTCACAAAATTCCTAATCAAACAGTAAAGCTATTTCAATTACTACCACAAATAATGTTATATAGCAAAGGCTTGTTCTTACTTCCTTCTAGGTAATTCTGACCAAAGCTCAACAACTCTCAATGTCAATAAATTCATCAAATTTAGGTATTGTGTGTGTGTATATATATATATATATAACCTTTGTATACTTGCCCTCAAAGAAATTCTTGGGGTTCCACTAGTTCTTAGATAATGAACTGTGAAATTATCCCACTGTGCAATTTGGTTCACAATCACCACTGAAACCAGTGTGGAGACTGGCAGGGCAGCCAGCAGTGAGAGGCTTTGACTGTGGTTAAGGACTGTTCCCTTTTGTCCGAATGGATCAGGAAGCTTGGTTGAAAGAGCTGTCGACATCTAGACATTTCCACCATGAAAACTTCCAAAGCAATCATAGCATAAAAAACAGTGTTTGGGATTCCATTCTCCCACACTGGCACCACTGAAAGGTGAGCCAGGTGACAGACACACAGAGGTGAGCAGAAATTACTAAGCCTCCCCTAGGGCTCAGGACTGTGAAAGCAAGGCATTTGCTTTTTAACAGAGGGGCTCCCAAACACAGTGGCCTCTGACTGATATTCTGAAAGAAAGGGTGAGCTTTCCAATAGATGTTTTGATTAATGTCAATTAATGTAACTGCTCTGAAATGGTGAAGCCTCATTAGTATCAAGAAGTTCTGTTAGTTGGCACCAAAATGGCATCAGGCATTCAGCTAAATTCCTGCCTTCCCAGGGGCAACCAGCCTGCTCAATCTGCCTGGGGCTTTTGGCTCTACAATCTATCCCCACATTAAACAAGTGAATTCTGGCACTCTGGTGGGTTCACAAACCCTGACAGATGTTTCTTTACAAAAACATGCAGGCCCAACATCCCTTGAAAACCTGAAACGAATGATAGTCTCTTTCTCTTTTTGAACGTTCTCCATATTGCTTATTTACTTATTTTTACTAAATGCTAAAAACCTATTATGTCAAGCTTGGCCCCAGAATAACACTATAGATGTACTGGAGGACTTTAAAAAATTGTTTACAGTTTTTTAACTTTTCTCTCATTACTCAAGTGTTACAACAGTTTAGCGGTCATAAGCTATCATCCCTCTGGGTGATTCTTTTCTGGTATCCTATTACGACCTAAATTTATTATGACTGGCTGGTTAATGTAGCTGAAAATAAAAGTACAGCTGGTATATCACAAGGGCACACTCTGTATAGGCTCTAGAAGGCAGATTTCGAAATCAGCTGACTCTCTTGGCAACTGTATTAGACATGAAACAGGTTCATTCCTGAGTATCCAGAACCTGGCAAATAGATTTTTTTCCCACAAGACCTTAGTGTGATCAGGATATAGTGAGGCATGTGACTTGTCTCCCAGCCTTGCATGTGAAGAGCTCTACTGCTAAAACATATCAGCGGTTATCACCCATGGTACTCTGATATGTGTGCTGCCTTATTCTTGGCATGTTATTTACATTATCTGATTAGAGGACGACAAACAGGTGAAGNTATATATATATAACCTTTGTATACTTGCCCTCAAAGAAATTCTTGGGGTTCCACTAGTTCTTAGATAATGAACTGTGAAATTATCCCACTGTGCAATTTGGTTCACAATCACCACTGAAACCAGTGTGGAGACTGGCAGGGCAGCCAGCAGTGAGAGGCTTTGACTGTGGTTAAGGACTGTTCCCTTTTGTCCGAATGGATCAGGAAGCTTGGTTGAAAGAGCTGTCAACATCTAGACATTTCCACCATGAAAACTTCCAAAGCAATCATAGCATAAAAAACAGTGTTTGGGATTCCATTCTCCCACACTGGCACCACTGAAAGGTGAGCCAGGTGACAGACACACAGAGGTGAGCAGAAATTACTAAGCCTCCCCTAGGGCTCAGGACTGTGAAAGCAAGGCATTTGCTTTTTAACAGAGGGGCTCCCAAACACAGTGGCCTCTGACTGATATTCTGAAAGAAAGGGTGAGCTTTCCAATAGATGTTTTGATTAATGTCAATTAATGTAACTGCTCTGAAATGGTGAAGCCTCATTAGTATCAAGAAGTTCTGTTAGTTGGCACCAAAATGGCATCAGGCATTCAGCTAAATTCCTGCCTTCCCAGGGGCAACCAGCCTGCTCAATCTGCCTGGGGCTTTTGGCTCTACAATCTATCCCCACATTAAACAAGTGAATTCTGGCACTCTGGTGGGTTCACAAACCCTGACAGATGTTTCTTTACAAAAACATGCAGGCCCAACATCCCTTGAAAACCTGAAACGAATGATATTCTTTCTCGTTTTGAACGTTCTCCATATTGCTTATTTACTTATTTTTACTAAATGCTAAAAACCTATTATGTCAAGCTTGGCCCCAGAATAACACTATAGATGTACTGGAGGACTTAAAAAAAATTGTTTACAGTTTTTTAACTTTTCTCTCATTACTCAAGTGTTACAACAGTTTAGCGGTCATAGACTATCATCCCTCTGGGTGATTCTTTTCTGGTGTCCTATTACGACCTAAATTTATTATGACTGGCTGGTTAATGTAGCTGAAAATAAAAGTACAGCTGGTATATCACAAGGGCACACTCTGTATAGGCTCTAGAAGGCAGATTTCGAAATCAGCTGACTCTCTTGGCAACTGTATTAGACATGAAACAGGTTCATTCCTGAGTATCCAGAACCTGGCAAATAGATTTTTTTCCCACAAGACCTTAGTGTGATCAGGATATAGTGAGGCATGTGACTTGTCTCCCAGCCTTGCATCTGAAGAGCTCTACTGCTAAAACATATCAGCGGTTATCACCCATGGTACTCTGATATGTGTGCTGCCTTATTCTTGGCATGTTATTTACATTATCTGATTAGAGGACGACAAACAGGTGAAGAGGGCATCATATCACACCCATTAGACAGAGGGGGACACTGAAGCTCAGGAGAGTAGGGGCCGTTCATCCAAGGCCATAGGGCTAGTAACTGAAAGAGTCAGGTTGAAGCTCATCTGATTGAATGCCTGCAGGAAAATGAAAAATGAACATGAAATGAAAGAGAAGGGCCTCAGTACTATTTACTGTATTTTATTTGAAAACACTGTGTAAGAAAAAAGGACTTGTGCAAAGGTTGGGTGTTCTTCTGTTTTGGGTGAATTTCACGTGGTGAGTAGCCAGGATGTAGCTTGGCAACCACTTCCTCTGTGATCTCCTTCTTGGTGTCCAGAAGCGCACACTCTCCTCTACAGAGTAATGTCCACTTTCCTTCTACAGTACCCTTGCTGGGCTGGGGGGCTTCCCCGATGACTCAGGGGGTAAAGAATCTGCCTGCAATGCACGAAACTCAGAAGATGTGGGTTCACTCCCAGGGTCAGGAAGATCCCCTGGAGAAGGAAACAGCAACCCACTCCAGTATTCTTACCTGGATAATCCTATGGACAGAGGAGCCTGGCGGGTTATAGTCCATGAGGTTGTAAAGGGTCAGACACGCCCGAGCGACTAACACTTCCACTTTCACTGCTGGGCTGTGTCTTTGTTCCGGGGTCTTTCTCCCCTGCCAGACTGCACTGCCCTCCAGGGAAGGGACTAGGGTGCTGTGGTGCTCCCAGTGCCTGGCGCAGTGCTCAGCACAGTGAACTGCACTGTACTGAAGAGCTGATCAACAACCCGCAGAACATCAAGGCAGCAGACCAGGAAGAACATGGGCTCAAGGTTTTTGGTGTTAAATCAGCAAAGCATGAGAGCTGATTACACTGAGGACTTTCATGAGATGGGAACCAGTGAAAGAATCTTATGACTCAGTTCAATTCAGTTCGGTCACTCAGTCGTGTCCTACTCTTTGCGACCCCGTGGCCTGCAGCACACCAGGCCTCCCTGTCCATCACCAACTCCCAGAGCTTGCTCAAACTCATGCCCATTGAGTTGGTGATGCCATCCAACCATCTCATCCTCTGTTGTCCCCTTCTCCTGCCTTCAATCTTTCCCAGCATCAGGGTCTTTTCCAATGAGTCAGTTCTTCCCATCAGGTAGTCAAAGTATTGGAGTTTCAGCTTCAGCATCAGTCCTTCCAATGAATATTCAGGACTGATTTCCTTTAGGATGGACTGGTTGAATCTTCTTGCAGTCAAGAGACTCTCAAGAGTCTTCTCTAACACCACATTTCAAAAGCATCAATTATTTGACATTCAGCTTTCTTTACTACTAGTTTAACATAATTACACTTATGATTAGTTTAGCATAATTATTTTTCCATTAAAAAAAAGAAAAACTTTGTAAGTGATGTGGAGGGTTACTACTGGGAAAAGGAGAAAATAGTAAAATCAAATATTCCTGAAACTTTCATTTAAAGGAAAAAGTTCACAAGAACCCTCATTGTTAACTTAAATTATTTTTTAATATTGTATTACACGAATACAAAAAAGTATTTGTAGTTTTATATTTCTTGTACTTAGGCCCTAATAAAGCTATAAAATCAAACTGAATTCTCCAGTGAAAGATAAACCAAACTTAAAAAACCTGAGCAATCTAACTCAACATTAACTTAGGTGATCAATGATATTTTGCTGAAACCAAAAGAGTGTTCATAGCATGAATTTGGCCCTGCTGGCCACGGTGTAATCCATTCTGTTGGTGATACAGGGAGCTTTGTATCCAGGGTCACAGCCACGGATGCTGTAAACTATCAAGGAAGACACAAAACAACCCTGGTTGTTTTCTAACCAGGACCTGCAGACTGGACGTTGTGTGGCCAAGACATGCCAGGGTTGGAGGCCAGGCAAAGCCTTCTTGGTCCACGGGCTCCCACAGTCAGCGCCCACACAGTGGGGCTGTTCTCTTCTAATTCCTGCCCGAGAGCACGTGGTCCTGGAAAGTCAGTGCTCTTCAAATGGGTGCCTTAGGCACCAGCTCCCCAGGGACACCCTCACCACCACCTGCCTGAAATCCCAACCTATCCTCTTTTACCTCCCCAGGAGAAATTCAGAAAAGCCCTAGTCAGTCTTCTGGGCTTTCTTCTGCAGGGGTAGCTGGTGGCTGGTAATTGAGAGAGGCTGAAGTGTACAGAATTCAGGGCACAGTGCTGAAGAGTATAGTACCTGGGGCACTGGCTTTGGAGACAGGCTTTCTGGGTTGTGTCTGAGGGTGTATACTGGTAGCCAAAGGGCGGTGGGCAAATTCCAGAAGGGCTTTGGGTCTATCTGGTCTATGAAGCACCTCTCAGAATCATTCTGAACATTAAATGAGTAAAGTGCCTCGAACAGTGCCAGGCACCTCATCAGTTCAGTTCAGTTCAGTTCAGTTNCAATGGCATCATGTACATGCTCTATAATGTGTAACCATCACCGGTGTCTAGTTCCAGCACATTTTTTATCCCCGACAGAGAAACCCCATAACTGTTCAATAGTCACCCCCACTCCCCCTTTCCTTTAGCCTCTAACACCCACAAATCTGCTGTCTGTGCCTCCATGGATTCCCCTTTTCTGGCTACTTACTATGAATGGAATCATACAATAGGTGGCCTTTCAGCTCTGTTATTCTCCCCATAGCACAATGTTTCCAAGGTTCAACCAATTTGTTGTATGTATCAATACTTCTCTCCTTTTTGTGGCTGAATAATGTTCCACTGTATGGATGTACCACATTCAGTTTATCTAGTCATCATGGTTGGGTCTGTGGGGAACATATCAATCTTTCTCCTAAGACAAACCAGCCCACGGTTGCTAGGTAAGCCCATTATTTCTATACCTTTAAAGTTTTTAAAAATTTCAGGAAATTTACACATTTTGGGATATTTCTTAATATTTAAATGCTGTCTATGATTTTCAATTTTTAGGAAAACCACAGTATGGACCATGTTGTATACCAAAAAGAAAGAAACTTTAGGTAAGACCTGGCTCTTGGGCAACCATTTATGAGTTCTGGTCTATCTTTTAAATAAATAGCCTCTTCTAATGATATATTTAGTGCCATTTGTTTTTCTTTTTAATATCAGATAGAGTTTTCAATCATCTCCCCATGTAAATGATTTAATAGTTGTTCACTTGCTAAGCCGGGTCCAATTCCTTGTGACCCCATGGAATGTAGCATGCCAGGTTTCCTTGTCCTTAACTATCTCCCTGAGTCTGCTCAAACTCATGTCCATTGATTTAGTGATACCATTCAACCATATCATTCTCTGTTGCCCCCTTTTCCTCCTGCCTTCAATCTTTCCCAGCATCAGAGTCTTTTCCAGTGTGTCATTTCTTCACATCAGGTGGCCAAAGTATTGGAGTTTCAGCTTCAACATCAATCCTTCCGATGAATATTCAGGATTGACTTCCTTTAGGATCGACTGGTTTTATCTCCTTGCTGTCCAAGGGACTCTCAAGAGTCTTCTCCAGCACCAGTTTGAAAGCATCAATTCTTTGGTGCTTAAGCTTGTTTATGGTCCAAGTCTCACATCTGTACATAACTACTGGAAAAACCGTAGCTTTGACTGTACAGAATTTTGTTGGCAAAGTGACTTTTCTGCTTTTTAATATGCTGTCTAGGTTTGGTGTAGTTTTTCTTCCAAGGAGCAAGTATCTTTTGATTTCATGGCTTAATATAGTACCTGTAATATAAAGCAGATGAGATTTTTGCAGGGAAAGTTCTGCCTAACCTTTAGGTTCTGTGGACAATTACAAAAATCATCAATGTGTATTAAGAGCTTATCTATTTAGACAAAAGAGATCAAAACCCTGCTCTGGTGTGCTTTGTTCAAAATGGATTGCTGTTGGCTAGTCCCAGCACAGTCTTTGGTACAATCCAATTGACACCTTTCTACTTTCAGAACATAGAACATGACACAGGCAGACAAGCAAACATAATTAAACACTGGCCCAGATAGAATTTTCCTTAATTAGTTGTGCGTTTCTATAATAAAAGTACCTGGAGATTTATCTGACTTCAAAGTCCCATTAAAGCTGTGCTGCTTTTGTTGCTTTGAAAATTTGGGAGTTTAGGACTCCTTGCTCATGCTTCTTAATGATGATAATTATATGATATGCTTAAAAGTGCTTTTGATCTTGGCCTCTCAAAGCACTCGAGTGAAGCATCAATTCCCTCACCCCCGCTCTGAGGCAGGCCTTCCTTGTTTACAGGCACCGTGTGCTGCCATGGATGTCACAGCTATTGCTGCTTCAGAGAGAAGCTGCCAAGAGCATCAGTGAAAATGCACAGTTACACATCTAAACTCTCCAGATTTAATATTAATCTGTGGGAATAATTGTAACACCTCACATCTTTATGGTGTTTTATATAGCCTTTCATCTCATTTAACAATAACAAGAAATCCATAGAGGAGCCAAATGATACAGTACCCACTGCACCTGTAGACTGGATAATGGAATTTTTATTCTTTCTTTTCTCTTTTCCTTTTCTAGTGGTTTCTCAGAAATCAGTTCACTAGCCAGGTGACAGGTGTTTTGGTTAAATCTCAGGCTAAAAGGAGCAACTCTCGACCTTTCCTACACTTCCTCAACTGTTGATGAAATAAATCAGAGGACAGTGGCTTTCTTTGTGTGTCTATAACTGACTTTTCTCACTCTGTATCTTGCTAGAATGTTGGNAGTGGTTTCTCAGAAATCAGTTCACTAGCCAGGTGACAGGTGTTTTGGTTAAATCTCAGGCTAAAAGGAGCAACTCTCGACCTTTCCTACACTTCCTCAACTGTTGATGAAATAAATCAGAGGACAGTGGCTTTCTTTGTGTGTCTATAACTGACTTTTCTCACTCTGTATCTTGCTAGAATGTTGGCTTCTAGTGTGTCTACACCTATGGGGCAGGCTATAGATAGAAGTTGTGCACAATCAGTTACTCAGTTACTCAGTTGTGTCTGACTCTTTGTGACCCTGTGGACTGTAGCCGGCTCCTCTGTGCATGGAATTTTCCAGGCAAGAATACTGGAGTGGGTTGCCATTTCCTACATCAGAGGATCTTCCTGACCCAAGAATCAAACCTGTGTCTCTTGGGTCTCCTGCACTGACAGGTGGGTTCTTTATCTCTCTGCCACCTAGGAAGCCCAGACGGAAATTAAAAGTTAGGAAATTAAACCTTGGTTCTGACACAAACTTTTCCAAAGGAGTAAACTCTATCATGAACAAGTTAAAGTTAAGTGAGATTCTCTTCTAGATACTACTATAGATCTCTTTACCTAAAACGATTGAATAAACTTTAGATTTGAACAGATGGCCCATGAGTCTGATGTGGAGAGGCCTTTCGAGATACATGCAGAAGAGAATTGATATTTTGACTTTAAGAATAAAACACAAAGAGTATACTCCCTGTTGACAAGTAGATCCTAGGGTTTCATGCCTTCACCCTGTTACTGCCTCAGAAACAGTGAGGATTAGGATTCTGTGACATCACTAGTGAGTATTAAAGCCACGTGTAACTGTGAACTTCTAGTGCATTTGAAGAGGTATCTGATGTCATCACAGCACATTTATTTTATGGACCCAGATTCATGGAGAAGCTACGGAATCAAAGAAAATGAAGAGCAAAATAAACAAAAAAACAATGAAACAACTGAAAATCAAGGGTGGGAGGTGGGAGGAAGGTTCCAGGGAGGGGACACATGTACAAATATGCCTGACTCATGCTGACATGTGGCAGAAATCAAGCCAATATTGTAAAGAAATTATCCTTCAATTAAAAATAGATTGAGGAAAAGAAAATGATTGCTAATATTAGACTGAGTAGCAATGTGATTGTCTTAACTGAACATCTATATAAAATATACATTTTTATCTTAAAGACCTTGATGTACGAGTTTTTTCCATTTGGGGAATGGGTTTATAAAGTTTAGAAGAGGGATGAACAGCTAATATTTATTATACTGTTTCCTGTGTGCCAGAATTGTTCTGAGGTCTTCAGATGCAATTTTCGCATTAGCCCTACAACTGTAGGTGTTGTTTTTCTAGTTTAGAAAAGCAGAAACTGAGATTCAGAAAGGTTAACTAACTTGCTAGGAGACAATGTTAATAAAAGAGCCAGGACTATTACTCAAAGGTTTCTGAAGCCAAAGCTCATGTTCTTATCCAGCAGATTATTCCGCCTAGAGGATGCAATTTTAAATGGAAGACAGGGGACTTGGAACCAATAATGCTGGCACAAGAAAAATCCATCTCATCACCTCATATATTGCTCCTTCGGTGAAGAGGTAAACACACACACACACACACACACACAGAAAGAAAACCACAGAAAGAGACAGGCCATACATACATTTTGCAAGTCTGGGAAGGCTTTATATTTTAGCTAAAGGTTTTAAAGATATCACAGTGGGTGTTAAATGGGTACTCAAAATATAACCAGGAGACAAGCGTTAGACATAGTAACATGCACATACAGTTTAAACATTGCTTGGTCATTGTGGTCTTTAAAAAAGCAAAACCCCTTGTTAGCCAAGATTATTTAAATTTTGGAAATAAGGTATATGCAAGTCCTTGCATCGTTATTCTGGAGCATTGTTTAACAGGCTTCCTTAAAGGTTATATCTTTGTTTTTCCTCCTGTCTACTGCTGGTTAGGGCCCAGACTCTGTGAAGATATGTCAACTTGGAGAATCTCTTCAAGAGACATGTAAATGATTCTGTCCATGGGGTAGATTAACGCCAAAGGTTATTTTATTGTCCTGAAGGATCTTGACCAGGTTTGTCTCTTACTTAGCAAACTTACTTAAATGTGATTTACTTAAATTTGCAACTGAACCAGCTTTACCAGCCTGCTGGTTCCCTCATTAACAAGTCAAAAGAAATTTTGATATGTGCTAACTTTTTATTTGTATAATGGTTAATTTTTTTTACTTGTTACAAAATTAAACTTTGACACCTGAGAAGGCTGAATAGGTGAACTGGGTAAATCTGAAATAGGAGTTCGTCACTGTTCAGTTGCTCAGTCATGTCCGATTCTTTGGGACACCGTGGACTGCAGCATGCCAGACTTCCCTGTCCTTCACCATCTCTTGGAGCTTGCTCAAACTCATGTCCATTGAGTTGATGATGCCATCAACATCTCGTCCTCTGTCATCCCCTTCAACTCCTGCCTTCAATCTTTCCCAGCATCAGGGTCCTTTCTAATGAGTCGGCTCTTTATATCAGGTGGCTAAAACACTGGAGCTTCAGCTTCAGCATCAGTCTTTCCAATGAATATTCAGGGTTGATTTCCTTTCAGACTGAAATAGGAGTCAGACAGAGCTAATAGAGGAGACTCCAGACAAATAAAAGATAAAGATAATCAGATACACAGGAACCACTTGAACCTTGTAGTTTAGTTTCCAGTACAAAGCAGACTTCCACATCTGCTTGGGCAAGAACTAGCTGGAGAAGCTGGCAGGGTCTGGTATGTCCAGTGTGTCCCAACAGAAGAGGCAGACTGAACTTCTAGGTTCTTTTCCAGGCACATCAAAGGGGAACAGATTATACTTCTACCACCCCTTACCCATGAAAGCAGAATCTGTCAGAATGAGGCTGATGTTTTGCTTGTACTCCAATGAAGAGGAAGAAAATACCGAGTTGTTTCAGGAAGTCAAANAGGCAGACTGAACTTCTAGGTTCTTTTCCAGGCACATCAAAGGGGAACAGATTATACTTCTACCACCCCTTACCCATGAAAGCAGAATCTGTCAGAATGAGGCTGATGTTTTGCTTGTACTCCAATGAAGAGGAAGAAAATACCGAGTTGTTTCAGGAAGTCAAAGGTCAAGTTATGCCAGCAGTTATCTGCAGCGATCTGGGTACTATGTTTTAGACAAGTGTTTCTTAAGTATGATGTGTGGCCCAGGGGTGAACAGCAATTACCCTCCTAATGGGCTGTAGACTGATCCAAAAATATCAGACATTTTCAGAGTGTGGATGATACAGAAATCTTTAGATTTCTCTTTTGCATATGGCTAAGACTATGCGACAGAAGCCTATCATGTTTTAATTTTAAAAACAGAATTAGATTTGCCAGAGTTCACTGAGGTCTCAAAGTTGAATACGTATTGCACACGTTCAGAAATATGTAAGCTTTGTGAGAGAAAGGACTTGGTTTTCTTCACTGCTCTATCCCCAGCATCAAGAAAAATGCCTGATGCACCTATAAGACACTTGATTAATATCTGGGTACGTACTGAAATATTTGAACAAATGGCAGCTCCTTCTTCACAGGTGCATAGGCATCAAGTCAATTTAATTTCTTACAGTTTGGGGGAAGGATACAATGTTATTATTACATCAGGAGTTTGTTGTGATTTTCAATTGATGCTAATCTTGCCTTAGAATTATAAATTGCTGTTAGCTTAGCTCATCATTACTAATTTTAGTAAGACGTGGGTTGTTTGGCTAACCCTACAATATGTGGCTCTGCACATTTGCATCAACATTATTTTGGTCTATAATTTTCCAATAACTACATTTGAAGGCATGCCTGCAGTGAGTTCCAGAGGAATCGGCCATACATCTAGAGACAAAGCAGACACACACACACACACGTTATCTGCCCAAAGATGCTGCCTTCACTCATCATGTGCTGTCTATACATTTGCTCTATTAAATAAAATGCATTATCACAGTAAATGTAGCAAAAGCACCAGATTATTTTTAACTTTATGTCACTGATTTATAATATAAAACTGCATGTAAGCTTGAAAATAACTTGTGAATTTTGCTCGTCATCTTTTTTCCTTGACCACTGGGTTCCTTATTTATTTACTTATTTTTAATTTTTATTGATGTACAGTTGATTTATAATACTCTTTTAGTTTCAGGTGTAAAGTGATTCACTTATACATACATACATAGAATGTATATGGGGCATCCCTGTTGGCTCAGATGCTAAAGAATCTGCCTGCCATGCAGGAGACTTGGGTCTGATCCCTGGGTTGAGAAGATCCCCTGGAGAAGGGAATGGCAACCCACTCCAGCATTCTTGTCTGGAGAATTCCATGGACAGAGGAGCCTGGTGGGCTACAGTCCAAGTACATGGGGTGGCCAAGTGTCGAACATGATTGAGTGGCTAACGCTTGACTTTTCATTACAGGTTACTACAAGACATTGAATGTAGTTCCCTGTGCCACACAGGTCCTTGTTGGTTACCTGTTTTATATATAGTAATCTGTATATTTTAACCTCAGACTCCTAATGTATCCTTCAGTGTCCTCCTTTTCCCTTTTGTATTCATAAGTTTGCTTTCTATGTTCATGAGTCTGATTCTGTTTTGTAAATAAGTTCATTTGTATTTTTAATTTTAGATTCCACATATAAGCAATGTATGTTTGCCTTTCTCCGTCTGATTTACCTCACTTAGTATGGTAACTTCTAGGTCCATCCATGTTTCTGCAAATGGCATTATTTTATTCTTTTATTCACTGAAAGTTAGGAACAGGCAGGAATGGAGGACACGAATCTTCGTCCCACCTAAACAGTCCGTGTTCACCAAAGGAGTGAGAATCACTCTTTCACAGCCCAATGCTTATAGGTTAGACACTGGTCACAAGCAGCAGCTAAAGAGCCACCAGTCTTCGGAGAACACCTCCAAGTTCACCATCCTTCTGTCTAATTCAATCTCCCTTTTACTCACTTCCCAGATCTGCTTTAACAAGTCACCACAAACTGGGTGGCTTAAAACACTAGAAATTTATTGTCTGACAGTCCTGGAGGCTGAATGTCTGATCTAAAGGTCCCGAAGCCTTCTTCCTACAGGTTTAGAGGAAGAATCTACTCCAGGTTGCACTCCTGGTGAGGCTGATGCTAATCTTCGACTTTCCTCAGCTCAGACGCATCACGCCTGTCTCCACTCCTGTATCCTATGGTGTTCTCCCTGGATGTCTGAACCCCTCCAGTATCCTCTGCCCACACATCTAACATGGAACTATGTTGCACAGAGTAGGCTCAGAACAAATGTCTGCTGGCATGATTTAGTGTCCCCTAAAGTCTCCAAATAATGTTTTTTTTTTATTTGAAAGAATCAGCAGTATGACTGCTCTCCAAATGACTATTAATCACAAACATGCTAAGGACTTATATATATATAAATATACATATATATTTCACTGAAAATAGCCAGATTCTAATTGCTGCTGGACAAGACAGAGCATGCGTTATTGGTCCATTACGTACTTCTGTGTAGGCTGGTGCCTCACAAGGTTCCCAGAGGCGTGCGTGATGTATCACATCTCTACTGTGTCTCTTTGTGTAATTGTGTTCCAGACAAAACTGCTTCTTAAATTGTGGCTTAAGGGCATTTTTATTTCTTATGTTCACTGATACTCTTTTAAAGGATGTCTGAAAGGAAAAGTGAAAGTGAAATCGCTCAGTCGTGTCCGACTCTGCAACCCCATGGACCGTAGCCTACCCGGCTCCTCCGTCCATGCGATTTTCTAGGCAAGAATATTGGAATGGGTTGCCCTTTCCTTCTCCAGGAGATCTTCCCAGCCCAAGGATTGAACCCATGGCTCCCACACTATAGGCAGATGCTTTCCCGTCTGAGCCACCAGGGAAGTCCTGTCTAATTCATCTAAATGAATCTGTCAGGAACCCAGAGAGTGGCTACAGGGATGAAGCTGGGCCTTAGGTGACTGCCTTCCGTACGCCAGTCAATGTGCACAGAGCCTAGATTTTTTTTTTTTTTTTTTGAAGAAAGTTACTGAGATTCTTTACCAGACACTGTAGGGAAACAGTGAGAAGTTAGCCTCAAAATGGGATCTTATCAAGTACATACCATTGTCTTCACATTTGGCCTTAATACTGCAATTGTCTGCTTATAATGGTCTATAGACTAGTTTTGAAGGTATTTAGGAAAAGAAATCATATCTTATTCAATTTTGTATCACTAGTAGTGTCTAGTGTGTGGGTCACTTAATAAGTGATTGTTGAAGTATTATACAGGCACCCGCAATGTATTACTCTACATGAAAGAGAGCAAGGGATTACGCAAAGAGACAAAATAGATTAACAGTTAAAAGAATAATGATTTAAAAAGGTTGAGGGTAAAGCTGTGAAAAATATATACTAGATGAGGCTGAAAGTGTTAGTCCCTCAGTCTTGTCTGACTCTTTGCGATCCCACAGACTGTAGGCCGCCAGGCTCCTCTGTCCATGGGATTTTCCAGGCAAGAATATTAGAGTGGGTTGCCATTTCCTTCTCCAGGAGACCTTCCTGACCCAGGGATCAAACCTGAGTCTTCTGAATTACCATCTGAGCCACCAGGGAAGCCTATATATACTAGATAAATATGAGCTAAAAGAAACTTGGGTACAATATAATATTAAACATACAGACTTTGCAGTAAAACACTATTCGGTTCACACTGAATTTTTAAAGATAGAATCTTTGAACAATACAGGTAATAAGGCTTATATGATGGGCAGATAAGAAGACCTCTAACTCACAAATTCAGAAATTCACAATCCTTGCCAAGCATATATAGAACATTTCCAAATACTTACCACAGAGTTTTCCAAAAGGCAAATCTCTAAAAATACCAAAGAATCAGAATAATTCAAACCACATTTCTTACTATGATGAAATTATATTAGGAGTTAGAAATGGGAAATAAATAAGAGCCAGAAGAATATCATACATTGGAAACCACACTTCTAAATAAGGTGTGGATTAACGAGGAAATCATAATGAAATTAAAAAGTATTTAGAAAGAAAACAAAAAACCTTCCAAGCATCAAGACTTGTAGGATAAAGCTAACTTAGTGCTTGAAGGCTATTTATTATTTTACATGTCTACATAAGAAAAGTAGACAATAGAAAAGAGCAAGCTAAGCTTTCAAGTTAAGAACTTAGAAGAAGGGCATCACAGTCAATCCAAAAAAATAGAAAGATAGAAATGTAAATCAGCATAAATTGAAGCATTAACATACCTTTAAAACAAAGGAAAAGACTGAAAATAGCAAAAGCTTATTTTCTTTGAAAAGAGTAATGACATTAAGAAACTTCTAAAAATCAATCAAGTAAAAAGGCAAGAAAGTAGAAATAATAATGTTAGAAGTTTAGAAATGGAACACATAAGAATACAATAGAGACGGAAATGCAAAAGAAAACTATCCGTGATTTACGCCAATAAGTTTGAAATTCTTTACATCTGCTCTTGTTCCGTCACTAAGTCGTGTCTGACTCTGTGATTCCATGAACTGCAGCACGCCGGGCTCTTCTGTACTCCACTCTCTCCTGGAGGTTGCTTAAATTCAGGTCCGTTGAGTCTGTGATGCTATGTAACCATCTCATCCTCTGCCGCCCTCTTCTCTTGCCTTCAGTCTTTCCCAGTCTCAGGGTCTTTTCCATTGAGTCGGCTCTTACCATCAGGTGGCCAAAGTATTGGCCTTCAGCTTCAGCATGGACCTGCCAATGAATATTCAGGACTGATTTCATTTAGTTACATGTCCTCGCTGTCCAAGGGACTCTTAAGAGTGTTCTCCAGCGCCAGAAAATCATCAGTTCTTCAGTGCTTGGCCTTCTTCATGGATCAAGTCTCATATCATCACATGACTACTGGAAAAACTATAGCTTTGACTATACAGACTTTGACTGACAAAGTGATGTCTCTGCTTTTTAACATTCTGTCTGGGTTTGCCATAGCTTTCCTTCCAAGGAACAAATGTCCTTTAATTTCATGGGTGCAGTCACTGTCCACAATAATTTTAGAGCCCAAGGAAAGGAAATTTGCCAGTTTCCATTTTTTCTCCATCTATTTGTCATGAAGTGATGGGATCAGATGCCTACATTTTAGATTTCTGAATGTTGAATTTTAAGCCAACTTTTTGACTCTCCTCTCTCACCTTCATCAAGAGGCTCTTCAGTTCCTCTTTGCTTTCTTGCCATTAGGGTGGGATCATCTGAATATCTGAGGTTGTTGATTTTTCTCCCAGTAATCTTGATTCCAGTTTGGGATTTATCCAGCCCAGCATTTCGTGTCATGTACTCTGCCTACAAATTCAATAAGCAGGGTGACAATATACAGCCTTATCATACTCCTTTCCTAATTTTGAACTAGTCCTTTGTTCCATGTCTGATTCCAATTGTTAATTCTTGACCTGCCCTCAGGTTTCTCAGGAGACAGGTAAGGTGGTCTGGTATTCTTACCTCTTCAAGAATTTCCCACAGTTCCTTGTGATCCACACAGTCAAAGGTTTTAGCAGAGTCAATGAGGCAGAAGTAGATTTTTTCTGGAACTCCCTTGCTTTCTTCTTAACTCAGTGAATGTTGGCAATTTGATCTCTGCTTCCTCTGCTTCTTCAAAATCCAGATTGTACATCTGGAAGTTCTCAATTCATGTACAGGTGAAGCCTAGCTTGAAGGATTTTGAGCAATATCTTGCTAGCATGTGAAATGAGCTCAATTGTTTGGTAGTTTGACCCTCCTTTGACACTGCCCTTCTTGGGATTAGAATGAAAACTGACCTTTCTCTATCTTGTGGCCACGGCTGAGTTTTCCAAATTTGTTGACGTACTGAGTGCAGCACCTTAATAGCATCATCTTTTAGGGTTTTAAATAGCTCAGCTGGAATTCAGTCACGTCCACTAGCTTTGTTTGTCATAATGGTTCTTAGGGCCTGCTTGGCTTCATACTCCAGGAAATCTGGCTCTAGATGAGTGACTATGTCATCGTGGTTATCGGGGCCATTGAGACCTTTCTTGTATAGTTTTATGTATTCTTGTCACGTCTTCTTAATCTCTTCTGCTTCTGTTAGATCCTTACTGTTTCTTTCCTTTGTCATGCCCATCCTTGCATGAAATGTTCCTTTGGTATTTCTGATTTTCTTGAAGAGATCTGATAATTTTGTGAAAAATAATAATTGCCAAAGAAGACCCAAGAAATATTGAAAAATTTGAATGTACGAAGGAATCAGTAATAAAAAATCTACCATTAAAAGTTCAGATGACTTTGCAGATGAGTTTTCTTAGAAGGAATAAATAATCTGTATCTTATACAATTTTTTGTACATAATAAAAGCTGGAAAATCTTTTTATGATGTTTATATAAGCTTGATACTAAATCCAGACAATACAAGGAAGGACATTTATAAACTAACATCATCTACAATGATGAAGATCTTGTGTGCTCAGTCATGTCAGAGTCTTTGAGGCCCCATGAACTGTAGCCTGCCAGGTTCCTCTGTCCATGGAATTTTCCAGGCAAGAATACTGAAGTGAGTTGCCATTCCCCACTAAAATCTACATTAAGACTGAGCACTGACTATGTTAGAAGCACTTTTTTAGTATTATCCCATTAATACTAGGGACAATCTTGTGAAGAAGGTGGTAGTTATACTCTTGACTCTAACTTCCAGCTGAGAAAACTGGAACATATGTTGGTTACATAACTCGTCCAAGATAACAGCTGGTAGGTGTCAGAACTTGAATATAAATGCAAAATCGGGACTTCCCTGGTGGTGTTAATGGGTAAGAATCTGCCTGCCAGTGTAGAGGACAGGGGTGGATCCCTGGTCTGGGGAGATTCTACATGCCATGGAGCCCTAAGCCTGTGTAGCACAGCTACTGAGCCGGTGTGCCGAAAGCCGGTGCTCTGAGGCAAGAGAAGCCACGGTTAGGAGAAGCCTGCACACCACATCGAAGGGGAGCCCAGCTTGCCACAACTACAGAAAGCCCAGGCAAAGCAACAGAAACCCCAGATAGTAAAAAATAAAATAAATGATTTTAAAAATAAATGAAAAACCATAATTTAAGCGAATCACACTGAGATCTTTATGCATGTATGTCTAATCTACAGCGTTAACTGACTAAAGATGGAGACATAACTATGTTCAAGTCAAAAAATAAACTATGATGCCTATTATATTCATTATGAATCATGCTAGAATCTTTCCAATATGATAAAATAAGGAAAAGTAATAAAATGTATATAAACTTCAAGTTAAAAAATAAAAATTTGTTATTCACACAGAAAACTACGAGGATCTGCAAACCTGGGTTGGGAGGGATGTTGGAAAAGCAATCAGGAACAGGAAAGTCCAGAAGGTCCTTGCAACCCAAGTAATGATGAGGCTTGAAACCAAGCACACTGAATCAGCTTGAAGACATCCCCAGAAAAAGGAAGCAAAGCCAAAGGGTTGGGAGCCAGACAGCTTCTGGAAACAATCAGGGACCAAAGCAGGTATGGGAGAAAAGTTAGAGGTTCTACGTGCAGCTAAGGATGCTTGGCTGGCTGGTTCACTGACTGACTGATTGATCACTGGCTTTGATTTTACTGTGAATTTGCCTCTTCTGAAGACTCTGAGTAGGGCAGACAATATATATTTCTAATAGCTCTCATGGGCTTCCCTGGTGTCTCAGATGGTAAACAATCTGCCTACAATGCAGGAGACCCAGGTTCGATCCCTGGAGAAGGGAATGGCAACCCACTCCAGTATTCTTCTCTGGAAAATTCCATGGACAGAGGAGCCTGGCAGGCTATAGTCCATGGAGATGCAGAGTCAGACAGAACTGAGCAACTAACACTTTCAATAGTGCTCAAATATGAATGTTTTTGAAAGAAAAAGAAAATCAAGTCAGTAGCTATCACAATCCAGAAAAGAACTGCTGTGGTCCAAATGACAATAAATATGAAATGGCTAAAAGGCAGAATTTTATACTTTCGGTCTTTGAAGGAGAGAAGTGAAATCAGTGGAATTAGGCAAGAGGCTTTAACAGAGTCTTTTGGTCCATTTCAGATTCTTTTCTCTTATAGGTTATTACAAAATACTGAATGTACTTTTCTGTAGTATAAGTCCTTGTTGGTTATCATATATATATAGTCCATGGGGTCACTATGAGTTGGACATGACTGAAAGACTTCACTTTCACTCTTCACTTTCATGCTTTGGAGAAGGAAATGGCAACCCCACTCCAGTGTTATTGCCTGGAGAATCCCAGGGATGAGGGAGCCTGGTGGGCTGCCATCTATGGGGTCACACAGAGTCAGACACGACTGAAGCAGCTTAGCAGCAACAGCGTGTATTTGTTAATCCTAAACTCCTAGTTTATCTTAACCCCACATTTCCCCTTTGGTAACAATAATTTTGTTTTCTATGTCGGTGGGTTCATTTTTGTTTTGTAAATAAGTTCAATTTGTATTATTTTTTAATATTCCACATGTAAGCAATATTATATTACATTTGTCTGTCTTTGTCTGTTTTACTTCAAGTTTCTTAAAAAAAAAAGCAAAAAACCCTAAAAATAGAGTTACCATTTGATCCAGAAATCCCACTTGTGGGGCATATATCCAGAGAAAACCACAATTTGAAAAGACACATGCACTCCAGTGTTCATTGGGGCACTATTTATAACAGCCAAGACATGGAATATATTACATATCCATAAAAAGGAATGAAATAATGCCATTTGTGGCAATAGACATGGGCCATTGACATTTTGATAGGGATTATGGGATTACGGCATTTTGATAGGGATTGCATTGATTATTAGATTGACTTCTTGATTTGTATGCTCGTTTTTAACAATATTGATGCTTCCAATCTAACAACATGATATATCTTTTCATCTGTTTGTGTCTTCTTCAGTATCTTCCATCAGTGTCTTACAATTTTCTGAGTACAGGTCTTTTATTTCCTAAGGTAGGTTTATTCCTAGATATTTTATTTTATTTTTTTGATGTAGTGGTAAATGGGATTGTTTCCTTAATTTCTCCTTATAATAGTTATTTCACTATTAGTGTAGAAAAGGGCTTCCCTGGTGGCTCAGATGGTAAAGAATCCACCTGCAATGCAGGAACCCTGGGTTTGATTCCTGCGTTGGGAAGATCCCTTGGAGGAGGGCATAGCAACGCATAGCAACCCACTATAGTACTCTTTTCTGGAGAATCCCTGGAGAAGCCCTGGTGGGCTACAGTCCATGGGGTCACAAAGAGTTTGACATGACTGAGCAACCAATCACAGTTTACAAAAATGCAACAGATTTCTTATATTAATTTTTGTATTCTGCAACTTTACTGAATTCATTGATAAGCTCCAGTAGTTTTCTGGAGGCATCTTTATGATTTCTGATGTATAGTATCATGTCATCTGCAAATAGTGGCCGTTTTAGTTCTTCCTTTCTAATGTGGATTTCTTTTATTTCTTTTTCTTCTCTGATTGCTATGGTTAGGACTTTTAATGCTATGCTGAATAAAAGTGGCAAGAGTGGGCATTCTTATCTTATTCCCCATTTTAGAGGATTTTTTTCAGATTTAAACTACTGAGTATAATATTTGCTGTGAGTTTGTCATACATGATATTTATTATGTTGAAGTACGTTCCCTCTATGCCCACTTTTTGGAGAATTTTTTTTATCATAAATCAACATTAAATTTTATCTAAGACTCTTTTCTATATCTATTGGTACAGTTATATGATTTTTATTCTTCATTTGCTAATGTGGTATATCACATTGATTGACTTGCAGATATTAAAAAATCTAGCCCAAGCAGTTGTTTCTGCTGTTATATCTCACTTTTTTGACCCTCATTTCATTAAATCTAGCAGTCTCTTCTCCACCTGGTGTTACCTGGTGACTCAGCATCTCACTCTTGACTTTAATCTGACAGTCTTTATTATTTAAAACATATTCTTCTCTTGATCCCTGAGACAGCACACTCTTCTGATTCTTCCTCATCCTCCTCTAGTGCATGAAATGATGGACTCCTCCAAGGCTCAAGTCACGGGTCCTATCCACTTCTCCATCTATGTTCTCTCTGAACAGAATGGATCTCCCTGAAGGCCATGGTTTTAAACATCAAACAACACTAAGGAACCCCAAATTTATGTTTCCACCCAGACCTGTCCTCAGGGCACCAGACTCATGTATCCGAATGCCTACTTAATATCTTTGTCTCCTAAGCGTCTCAAACTGAGCAAGTCTATAATGAAACTTTTGAGATTCAATCTTGATTCTTCCCCAGTTTTTCACAAGTAACTTAGTAGCACCATTATAAACCATTCTCTCGGGTCAAAAATTCAGGAATCATTGTTATTTCCTCCTTATTCTCACTCCCCCTATCGCAGGGAATGAGAGACTGTATTGTTTTCCCCATTCCTTTTCACTCCATGAATTAACGCTAACAGGTGAGTGGCTAGTAGACAGCCAACTTGAAATGTAAGGGAGCATTGGTGGCTCTTTTGCAAGTCATCAGGCAGGTCCAGTTGTCTTTCCTGTCCAGTAACATTCACCATTGCCTCTTGCCATTCTCTCATCTTGCTATCCTGCCCCTACAGCAGTCTGGTTGGAAACTGTAAGACCCCTGTGGCCTGTGGCAACAGCTGATGCAACAGGTGTGTTGTTCTCAGGCCCAAAATCCAAGAGTTATTGTTGCTCCCTCTTTATTTAATGCACCAGCAGAACATGCCAGCTGATGAGTAGGCCGGTGGGCCACAAGGACTGTCTGGGTACATACTGGGAAGGAAGTGTCAGAATCTACCAAAGCACAAGCCAATATTCATTTAATAAATGAAACTGGGAATCCTGGTGCTTCTTGCCAGTCAAAATCCAAACAAAAGCAAACCCATGGGCTTGAACAAAACCAAATATTCATGGACCTGATTAAGACCAGGGAGCTTCCTGTCTAAATTGCTTTACATTATACAAGGGATTTAAGGAAGACTAGTGTGCACAGAGTCACACACCAGGCAGGACTCCCCCCCCGAAACCCCACCACCATGTGACTGCTCAGGTACCAACGCCTAGACACCACGGTGTCTGATGACAGGCTTTCACCAGACAACTTTCCATAGGAATAACATGCCTCTGAAATGCTATTCCTGAATCTGCTACAGCCCTCATGTTTATTTCATGTTAACTAAATCAGATTAATTTGATTCCAGATTTCATTAACATAGATTCACAAGACATGAATGAAGTTGTTTGCCCTGGTGTTCATTTCTACAGAAATAGTAAATNACAGGCTTTCACCAGACAACTTTCCATAGGAATAACATGCCTCTGAAATGCTATTCCTGAATCTGCTACAGCCCTCATGTTTATTTCATGTTAACTAAATCAGATTAATTTGATTCCAGATTTCATTAACATAGATTCACAAGACATGAATGAAGTTGTTTGCCCTGGTGTTCATTTCTACAGAAATAGTAAATAGTAAAGCACATGAGGTATCCAAAATTCTTGGTCATAGTGAGCTGGTGTGGAATTTCTTTCAAACTTACAAGAGAAAAAAAATAGCTGTACTGAATTAATCTTTACAAATGATGTCAGCTACACCTCCATTTCCATGTAACTAGCTAACAGGCAGTATGGCATGATGGCAATGTTCTCATTATTTCAACATTGTTGGGAATATCTTTGAACAATTTGAAAACTGAATCCTGTTGACTATTTTGGCAACAATTTAAAAAGTAGTATTAATGCACAATTGCCAACTCATCAGAAGATTTTAGGAGAGGAGTGATTTGACATTTGACAAAAGTTATACCTATGCTTATTCCAAGCAAGAGTTTAATAGAATAATAAATTACTTGAAAAACTCTTTTGTTAGTTTGTGAATACAAACTGCAAGGAAGTCCCATTTTACAGGAAAGAATGTAAGAAGAGAAACTGAGGCACAGAAAATTCAGAAACTTTTCTAAATTCTTATCATTAGGGAAGGAATCAGATCTGGGACTTAGAAAGTCAGGCTTATTTCTGGAAGTGTGATGAACAGGAAAAGGCATGGACTCTGAAGCCAGAATCCCTGCCTTCAAATCCCAACTGTATGACCCGAAACAAATTACTTAATCTCTCTGCCTCAATTTACAGGAAAGCCTCCATTTCCTTTCCTGTAAAGTGAAGATAATAATTCCCATATCTAGGGTTGGTTTGAGGATTAATACATGCAAGTCACTTAGAACAATAATTGATAGTGAGTGTTCTGTAAATCTTAGCTCTCACTAATTTATTGATTTATATGCCATAAATTTATNGATGGACATGAGTCTGAGTGAACTCCGGGAGTTGGTGATGGACAGGGAGGCCTGGCGTGTTGCGATTCATGGGGTCACAAAGGGTTGGACACGACTGAGTGACTGAACTGAACTGAATCTACAAAGCACTTGGAGCTATACGATTTCCTTAGGAAGCAAAATAAATGGAAAAAGTAAAAATTTATGAATGTAAATTAGCAAGCATAATACAAAGATTAAAATACAGAGTTTTAAAACTACTGAGATGGACTCCCTGGGGTTCAGACTCTGTGCTTCCACTGCAGAGGACAGAAGAGGCGTGGGTTTGATCTCTGACTGGGGAACTAAGACTCTCCATGCTGTGCAGGGAAACAAAAACACAAAACCCACCATTACCACCACCAACACAAATCCACCAAATACTCATCTATGCAGCATCTCAGAGGCAGAGTAGGACGATGAACACAGAGAAGTTTGGAATTAGTTATTTGGGTTTGTGAGCATGGCTGTTAAAGTCATTTTGTCATATTCGACTCTGCAATCCTATGGACCTTAGCCTGCCAGGCTCCTCTGTCCATGGGATTCTCCAGGCAAGAATACTAGAGTGGTCGCCATGCCTTCCTCCAGGGAATCTTCCCGGCCCAGGGATCAAACCCGTGTCTCTTACGTCTCCTGCATTGTCAGGTGGGTTCTTTACCACTAGTGCCATCTAGGAAGCCCTATTTGGGTTGACCTCGATTTAAATCCTTGTTCTTTTCTCACTTTGTGGTTATTTGTAGTAAGTCACTTAGCCACTTTGAACTTGATTTTCATGTAACCATATTATTGTTCCATAGTGGCCTCCTCAAAAGGATATTCTTTGCAATGGGCATTGCTCTAGAGCTGTGCTGTCCAATATGGCAGATACTAAGGCGATGGCAGCCCACTCCAGTCCTCTTGCCTGGAAAATCCCATGGGTGGAGGAGCCTGGTGGGCTGCAGTCCATGGGGTCCCTATGAGTCAGACACGACTGAGTGACTTCACTTTCACTTTTCACTTTCATGCATTGGAGAAGGAAATGGCAACCCACTCCAGTATTCTTGCCTAGAGAATCCCAGTGATGGGGGAGCCCGGTGGGCTGCTGTCTATGGGGTCGCACAGAGTCGGACACGACTGAAGCGACTTAGCAGACAACATCTGGGCTCTAGCAGATTCTAAACCTCGCCATCTTCAACTACAGAGCAATGGCCTCCTAAATGACAGGCTGGGGTTCCTCCCATTACAAGACCCATAAGATCAAGATCCTAGAGGACTTCTGCCAACATGGCCACTTAGGACAAAGGACAGCAATATTCTTTCATTCATTATAAAATGCATAGATGCCCCTTAATGGGAAAGGACTGCTGTCTTATTTATGAATAAAAGGCCAAATAGATNAAAAAAACTCTTTCTCTCAGTTGCACTGGCCACATTTCAAGAACTCACTATGTGATCAGTGGCTACCATATTGGACAATAAAGACAGAGGAAAGATTTCCAACATCACAAAACGTTCTATTGGAAAACACTGATCAGAGCGTAAGTATTGTGTGGGGAAACAAGCTGTGTGTTAAAAGATTTTTGAAACAGTGATTAAATAAATTAATAAATTTAATAAATTAACGAATTAAGTAAGTCAATTAAAACATATTTCTATACCGGTGTAACATCCAAAATGGTGACATTGACAGAAACTGATAAAAATCCTTCCATCTCCTTTTTTTCCTTGCAAATATGACCCAAGTTTTGCTATACTTTGAGATTATTTGTTTAATTTACAAATTATTTGTAATGTGACTACATTATATATTTAAGAAAGAAGATGTCTCTGAAAAAGATCCTTTGATCTCAAGGTGAGTGCAGCTCCTGGTCTAAAAATGTACGTGACACTCAATTCTGAAATGCTAAGAGAAATCTTGTACATTTCCAGAAGAATTTCAGTTCCTGATGAAAGAAATGTGCCTGATGACAGGACTTAATCTAAATGGTAGTAATTATTTAAAATTGCTCATTAATAGTACATAGAAATAGTACTGAAGGCCCTAGGTGTCCAATGTGATGGTTCCACTCTGGCTATCCAGAACACGAGCATCTTTCATTTTTGCGGGCTAGCAGAGAACTAGCCAGCTGACTTCCCTGGTGGCTCAGATGGAAAAGCATCTGCCTGCAATGTGGGAGACCTGGGTTCAATCCATGGGTTGGGAAGATCTCCTGGAGAAGGAAATGGCAACCCACTCTAGTATTCTTGCCTGGGAAATCCCATGGATGGAGGAGCCTGGTGGGCTACCGTCCAAGGGGTCGCAGAGTCGGGCACGACTGAGCGACTTCACTTACAGCCAGCTTACAGTTTTCCCCTGGTTGCTGTTTCTCCAGCAACTGTTTACTGCCTATGCCTGGCTTCCTGGAGTCTTACCATGTCTAGGTGGAAGGTGGATATTTAGCTAAAGATTCAAATGGAACCTTGTGCAGATCTCTGGAACTTTTTCCTTGTGAAATTCCTTCCTTAGTTTCTCTGTCCCTTAAGTTTTAGCTGTCTTAACTTCCAGAGACTCAGATGTCTGAGCCCTCATCTCAGCAAAACTTCTGCACTCGGTGACATGTTTGGGCTTCTCCTTTTTACGCACAATGGCTCAGAGAGTGCCTCCACACAGGGTGTGTGTGTGTGTGTGTGTGTGTGTGTGTGTGTGCGTGTGAGTATACATGTGCTCAGTGTCGGACTCTTTGTGACCCCATGGACCGTAGCCGCCAGGCTCTTCTGTCCATGTGACTCTCCAGGCAAGAATACTGGAGTGGGCTGCTATTCCCTTCTCCAGGGATTCTTCCCGACCCAGGGACTGAACCCGCGTCTCTGTGTCTCCGGCATTGGCAGGCAGTCTCTTTACCACTAGCCCACCTGGGAATCCCGGGAAGCCCATAGTCTCACCTTATTTGTTTCCTTTCTTTCAGGGATTACAGTTCTGCACTGCCTGTTAGCTAATGTTTCTGAAAATTGTTGTTTTATGTATTTTATTTAGTTTTCTTATTTGTGCTAAAAAAACTGGCTTGGTACTGAGTGGAAGCAGAATCATCCATTGACTTTCCCATTGTACATCATGTCAGCCAAGGGGGTGTATTCTGTGAGTTTCCCACATTCTTGGTGCTTCTAGGAAGGTTTATGTTATTGCTTATAACAGAGTTACTTATTAACAACCATATTAATTGCTTCATAATGAAGTGGTGTTTTCAGTATCTTGCATTCTAATTTGGTAATTTTTATGTCTTTATAGGTGCTTTACTATTTTTTAGTGAATATGGAAAGCTGGTTTGGGGATTTGGGCCACAGTAAAATGCATTGTAATTTTTCCTATTTAAAATAATGAGAAATAGGCTCTTTTCTTATCTATATCATGGACAAGCTCTAATTCTCAGAAATTTCTGAATTACTAATATTAACTGAGAGATGACTATATAAATATAAGGCACCAACTGTTCTTCATACACTTTGTCCTTTTCACAACTATATCCTAAGGACCTAGAACCGTTCCTGGCATACAGTGGAGGACTATGAAATATTTGCTCATTAAATGAACTTTAGGTGTTCGATATGGAACTTTCTATGATGATAAGAAGAATTAGTATTATAAACATTATAATAAACTTATATAAGTATGATAATTATACTTTGGATTATTAGTTTCTGTTTTAATTGAATGAATCACATTGAATCATTCTGTGTGCTAGGCTGAATTAATTAACTTAAGGGAGCCATGCTCCTTCTCATGAGGTATTAGGTACTGAGAATTGATAATATCCAGTCAATATGCACACTTAGCAAGATTTAACAAAGTATCGATCAAGTGAGGTGGGCTATTGGTTTTATTATTTGCTTAACATGTTTAGGGTATGTCTGGACTACAGTCAGTTATATCAACATCTACCCTCTCAAAGTGTGGAGGTACACTAACCTAATGCCAGTTTAGAGATAAGAACTCATTCTCAAACCCATGAACTTTTGGCCCTCTCCATCCCATCCCAACATGTGTGTGGCTGAAGATAAGAGTACAAATGGAGACCCACACGTCATACATCTAAATGTAAGTTCCAAATCAGTTACTTAACATTTTAATAAAATATCTTATCCTATAACTTTGATAAATATATTTTCACAATGCCTGGAAAACCAGGCTTGAATTTAGAATTCTTAGACTCCTCAATTGATGCTTTTGAACTGTAGTGTTGGAGAAGACTCTTGAGAGTTCCTTGGACTGCAAGGAGATCCAACCAGTCCATTCTAAAGGAGATCACTGCTGGGTGTTCTTTGGAAGGACTGATGCTAAAGCTGAAACTCCAATACTTTGGCCACTTCACGCGAAGAGTTGACCCGTTGGAAAAGACTCTGATGCTAGGAGGGATTGGGGGCAGGAGGAGAAGGGGACGACAGAGGATGATATGGCTGGATGGCCTCACCAACTCGATGGACATGAGTTTGAGTGAACTTCGGGAGTTAGTGATGGACAGGGAGGCCTGACATGCTGCAATTCATGGGGTCACAAAGAGTCGGACATGACTGAGCAACTGAACTGAACTGAACTGAGACTACTCAATGTTCATGTTTCAAAGTAGTAGGTCAATTTAGCCTCATTCTATAGCCTGCGCCCTACCCCTTTTCTCCCATCTTTGGCCCTCCTGCTCTGCAAGGATTTTTGTATACATACTTGTAAACAACCAGCCTACCTATCCAAGCTTTGTCCATACCCTTTGTTGTCTCTTGGCCACTGTTAGTCGTAGTGAAAATTATACCGACGGTGAATTCAGACTTCAGAAGCACTGATCCAAGTACAACCACCCAGGCCATGGAAGAGTGGCCAAGAAATCATTCGGGCAGGAGATTTCTTGGCCTAAGCATCAAGGCATGATCTGGCAGGGGTGGGAACACAGCTTCAATGAGATACCTCCCCTGAAAACTCCCCCCCCATGGCACTGGGGAACCAGAGCAGGTTCTTCAAATTCCTAGGCCCAGAGCGGCGTCTTTCTTAACTGGACTGACTCAATGCATTGGGATTATAAATATACAGGAATGTCAAAGTTGGGACATTAAGCTACTCATGCCATGGATTTTGATGGTGGACACTTCTATGTTTAACCAATATCCATATTCCTATTCCTTCTTATGAATAGAACCCTGATTTTGTTTAGGGTAGCAATACTTCTAGCTTAGAAGCTATATCTCCAAGATAAACTTGGAATCAGGGACAACCATGCAATATGGTTCTAACCAATGAAATGGAGCAAAGGTTTTCTGGGGATTTCTGTGAGAGTTTTGCTTTCTTAATAAAGTCTCCCCTGCTCTTCTTGGGGCTCTCTTCTTATAATCTGGAACACATATGTGAACTTGGAGTGGTATGGAATGGCATCTTTATAAGATGGACTCAGAGATGAAAGTCATATGGTAAAGATGATATAGCAGAAAGGTAAAAGAATCCTGGAACATTGATGATATTAAGGAATTGCATCACCAGCCTTCTCATGTTAAAATAAATCCCTATTTGACTCAGACATTATAGGCATGCATCCAAAAGTAATTCCTAATAAATGCAATCACTTACATCATCATTATTCCTCAGAATAAAGGTGCATGTTTGTATAGTGTTGCTTGTTAACATACACTAATAATAGACGACTTGATGAAATTTATGTATTAAATTTATGAATTATCTTTTTGTCTGCCCACTGAGCTCCTTGAATATAGGGAGTGGATTTTATTTATCATTCTCCCCAGGTTTTCCACATAATCTGAAACATAATCACATTAATAGCATAAAGACAGAGGGCATCCCTCTTAGCTCCACTGATAAAGAATCTGCCTGCAATACAGGAGACCCTGGGAAGATCTGCTGGAGAGGAGACAGGCTACCCACTCTAGTATTCTTGGGCTTCTCCTGTGGCTCAGCTGGTAAGGAATCTGCCTACAATTCAGGAGATATGAGTGTGATCCCTGGGTTGGGAGACCCCCTGGAAAAGGGAAAGGCTATCCACTCCAGTGGCCTGGAGAATTCCATGGACTACATAGTCCATGGGGTCACAAAGAGTCAGACACAACTGAGTGACTTTCATAGAGCTGTGCTAAACATTGAGATAAGTTTAATTTGTATATACTGAGCTCTTTCTATTTTTTCATAAATGGTTTATAATCAAGGTAAAATGTAAATGGAGGGATGCTTTTTAATTTCTGAATTGTTTGTTCATATAAGTTCTCTAGTATTTTTCAAAAAGGGAAGGAAAAGACAAGAGAAAAAAAAGCATACCAAAAAAGAGACCTAAGATCTATTCTGAGAAATTTGAATTGTACTGGTGGAAAAAACAATGGGTGAAGGACTTCCCTGGTGGTCGAGGGGTTAGGAATCCGCCTGCCATGCAGGTGGCACAGGTTGATCCCTGGTCTGGGAAGATTCCATATGCCGTGGGGCAGTTAAACCTGTGCGCCACAGCTACCGGGCCTGAGTTCTAGTGTCCCTGGGCTCCGCCTACTGAGCCTGCGCGATGCCAGTCCTGAACCCCACATGCCTAGAGCAGCAGCTCCACAGCCAGAGAAGACACACGATGAGAAGCTCGTGCACCATAACGAGAGGGTAGCTCCGGCCCCTCACCACACAGCAGCGGAGACCCCGCACAGCCGAAATGCAGACACGCACAAATAGGGAGCAAGGAAGCACGCCTATCAGAGTCAAAGACATTATTTTTAAAAAGACAATGGATGAATGTTTTCCTTTCTTGGTGAGTCACTAACCATTTTAAAGAAAACTTTAGACTAAATTCGTAAATATTTAAATCATTTATTCTCAAAAATGAAAAAATATTTTCAATTATAATTTTGGTGAATATCTTAGCTACTGTCTTTTTGGCGATAACAGAGGCACTCAGTGTTTAGGATTATGGATCTGATGCATTGGTGTAAAATGAGCCTCTTGAAAACAATTTCCTATGGAAACATATATAGAATTTTAGTGAAAGATCAGCATACACAATCACAGACTTTAGAATCTGATATATATAGGAGATTTATCAAAAAATGCCTTTTTTAACCTAACTTATCATATCCTTCATCTTTTGAGAAGGGAAAGGCTCTATTCTCTGCTTTTGCTTCAGTGTCTTAGTATGTGTACACATGCAGAAAATAAAAAGACAGATTCATATTTTTATTTAAGGTTTCCTCTGCCTACTCTAAGATCCAAATAACTGTTTGAAAAAAAAAAAAAAGTATCATTTCCCCCTAGTTTTGGAAGTAAAAATATTAGATTAGCGAAGAAAGTGGGTTTGAAGTTGGGCAGACTTAACATTTAGACTTTTTTTTTTAAGGAAAAGTACTTGAATATGAAATCATTGGTTCTTTGTAGATAGAATTGTTCATTGTGCGTTTCTTTGAATGGGGCACAATTGGTTCACTAACTTTAGTGTCTTTCTGAACTGCACTCTGTGAGCACGTGCCGTAAATTTCATCATATTCAGCACTGCACCATGCAGATGACACTCGCTTGCGATAGTCTTCTGCTTCTATTGACAACCACAAGCTTCTTCTCACCCTTTCCTCTTCCAAATTAAAGTATAAGAAATACTGTGAACATTATTTCTTACTTACTTCCCCAGAGGATCTAAACAGAAAGCATTATCTCCTTCAAATCTTTTGCGCTATCACTATTGAAAATTTTCAGGGAGACCTGAACTAGTGTTCTTACTGTTGACCTCAAAGCTATGGTACTACAATTTTTGTGCTGGGGAAAACAAAAACAAATAAAAGAGCTGTAAAGGAAGGATACACATTTAAGGTTCCTAAAAAAAAAAAAAAAAAAGCTTGCACTATGTTCTGATTGACAAGTATTCAACATATTGTATCATCTGCAGCACAGCTAGCTTAAAACAGAATAAATGATGCAGTTTTCATATTTTTCATTACATTCCATAGACATGACATTAGCATGTTTGCAAAGGAGGAAAGCTAGAATAAAAAGAAGCTATTTTTCTATATGTCTAAACATATTAGCACTTATAGTAAATTGTATTAAAAGTAACAATGGGTTTAATCTGGAGGTGAACACTATCAATATTCATTGGTATCTTATGTTAATTAACTGGGCATAAATTCTGCAAACTTAAGCTAGGAAAGAAAACTTACCTCTGTTTCTTCCTATCAGGATTGATTGTTATATTTATTCATTTATTTGGCTGTATCAGGTCTTAATTGTGGTATGTGGGCTCTAGAGCACATGGGATAGGTAGTTAGGGCACAAGGGATCTTAGTTCCCCAACTAGGGATCAAACCTATGGCCCCTGCATTGCAATGCAGATTCTTAACCACTGGACCACCAGGGAAGTCCCACTGAGAAATAATTTTTAATGCTTCTTTATGAAGTGGTTCCTACAAATACATGCAAAACCCTGATAATGTAAAATAATATTGGTATGTGCAATGTATAATGGGGTCTCAATTCTCTCTGGGGAAGCAAGACAACCAAGTCCTGGCTTAGTATGTTTCAGAGTTGAACTGGAGAGGACGCCAAACCAGAGTGGAGGCAGTGAAGAAAAGAGGTGTGAAGGCTTCAGATGAGGAGTCAGCAACTGACTTGCTGTTAAGGGGGAGGGAGAGAGAAATTCTTGACACAAGCAACTTGTTGGACAATTTTTCTGTTTACCGAGAGGCCATTGGATCTGAGAGAGTCAGTTCAGTTTACTCGCTCAGTTGTGTCCAACTCTTTGTGACCCCATGAATCACAGCACGCCAGGCCTCCTTGTCCATCACCAACNCTTGAAAAAGTAAATTTACTCTTAAGAGAGTAATTTACTCTTAAACTTTAAGTAGGTAGAAAGATACTTTCTGATGAATTAAGAAATATGGATTGCCTTATATGATTCTTTGTTCCTCTGAAATATTTCAATAATATGAATATTTAGACTAACCAGAATCTCTCTCTCATTCCAGGAGGAACTTGGCACTATGATTCCCAGAGGGGGATCACAACACCGCAGCCAATGTGTCAAAAGCTGAGAGAGTCGAGGAGGACTGCTGAGAAGAATACGAGGCGGAGGGCGGTGACAGGGAAGAAAGGAGAGTGAGTCCAAGTTCTTGACCTGCAGGAGCTGCAGCCCCTGGAAACTGTGAGATGTATCCAAGCTCCCCCGATCCTACCAGTGTGTCTAGGAGCCTGGGTACTGACTACAATCTACTGAGGCTGGGATGGGGACCAGATGTTTTTCCTAAGTGTCATGTTTAGAGCAAATTTGGTAAGGTGCAACTTTTGAAATATGATTATCTGAATTATCACAAGCAGAGTTTCAACAGAGCCACAAATCTGTAGACACATCTGTCCATGACTAAGAACAGCCATTTTTAGAGGAATGGAATTTCACGTGGTGACCTCTGAAGTCCTTTTGCTGTTCAAAGGCTCTGTGGTTTTCTGTCAGAGACCTGACAGATGGGACTGCTGAGAGAAAATAGATGGCTTCCAGTATCTTGAGTGGACACATTTCACACATTGTAATCAGGGCCCAGTGTTTGGTGTTTGTCCTGCAGAACCCATAAAACTAATAAAATTAGTTATTGCATGTGAAAGGGATTGGAATTCTACAAGTTGTCTGTGTGTGTGTGTGTGTGTGTGTGTGTGTGTATGTGTATAAGATAGAAAAACTAAAAAGAACCGAATAATATGATTTAGTTAAATGTTTTTCCTTTATTTTGAATGAGTATGATTCAGGCTTAAAAACATTAACTCTTTTAAGTGAAAAGAAAGTGAAAGTTTAGTCGCCCAGTTGTGTCCAACCCTCTGTGACCTCATGGACTGTGTTTAGCCTACCAGGTTCCGCCATTCATGGGATTTTCTAGGCAAGAATACTGGAAAGTTAAAGTGAAATATAACTCGCTCAGTCATGTCTGACTCTTTGTGACCCTGTGGACTGTAGCCCACCAGGCTCCTCTGTCAATGGGATTCTCCAGGCAAGGATACTGGATTGGGTTGCCATTTCCTTCTCCTGGTGATCTTCCCAACCCAAAGATCGAACCCAGGACTCCCACATTGCAGGCAGACGCTTTAACCTCTGAGCCACCAGGGAAGCCCAAGAATACTGGAGTGGGTTGCCATTTCCTTCTCCAGGAGATCTTCCAGACCCAGGGATTGAACCCGGGTCTCTTGCATTGTGGGCAGATGCTTTACCGTCTGAGTCACCAGGAAAGCCGGTCAAATTTACTCGATAGCAGTCCTGGTTTTCAAAAGAATGACAGAAATGTTCCTTTTCTTCCTCCCTTCCTGGTTTATGCTTCAGAGCTGTACTTTCTCAGACCCTCAAAAGATGCGGGAAATGTCCACAGGCCTTAAGGAGGTCAGATTTAACAGATAAAACCAGAGACTGTCCAGGCAAACTTGCATTTTATATTTTAAGATGACCCATGTAACATCTGAGATATACCAAAATCTTCTGTTGTTTACCTGAAATTCACATTCAGCTCGGTGCTCTGGGTTTCGTCTCTCAGCCCTGCCTTGCCCTCTGCCTATGCTGCGTTTCCATGAGTGGCTGATTTGATGCACAACGTGCTCTGAGCTGCTTATCTACCTTGCTGGGATCTAGGGCTTCTTTCTCCAGACTTCCTCCCCCGGGGCCCTGCCACCTCACCAGAGACACCATGACCGCAGGCTTCTCTCAGACATAAGCCATTTTGCCACTGGTTACAAATTATAAAGCCAAGAACATTTAAGATTCAGTGGTAAAAACAAAACAACTTGTTTCTCTGGATATCTTGGGAAAATTCTCACTGTTTAGAATTTTAGCTATCAGCGAAAGAAAAAGACTGTACCAAGTCCTCCTCACTAAAGCGTGGCCACTGAAACTCACCTCGGATTTGATGACCACTCTGTCACCTACAAGCTGTATGAGCAGAAGCAAGCTATTTGAGTCTCAGCATCCTTACTTTCAAGTTGCAGATCATGATAGATGGTAAGAAGAGCTACCCTGGCAGGGCCTCCTTGTTGGCTCAGATGGTAAAGCATCTGCCTACAATGCAGGAGACCTGGGTTCAAACCCTGGGTCTGGAAGATCTCTTGAAGAAGGAAANAAGCTATTTGAGTCTCAGCATCCTTACTTTCAAGTTGCAGATCATGATAGATGGTAAGAAGAGCTACCCTGGCAGGGCCTCCTTGTTGGCTCAGATGGTAAAGCATCTGCCTACAATGCAGGAGACCTGGGTTCAAACCCTGGGTCTGGAAGATCTCTTGAAGAAGGAAATGGCAGCCCACTCCAGTATTCTTGCCTGGAAAATCCCATGGACAGAGGAACCTGGTAGGCTACAGTCCACGGGGTCACAAAGGGTTGGACACAACTGAGCGACTTCCCTGGCAGGAAGATTAAATGAGATAAAACATATAAATTGCTTAGCACAGTCATAGTAACAGCTGTGTCTAGTATTACTTTTATCATTACTACCTCAACAACTACTGATACTGCTTTCACTGTGGTTATGTACAAGGCATTGTGGCAGACAATATAAAGCAGTTGTTAAAGGACTTGCAGCCTGTTTTGGAAGCAGCCCAACTCTTAGAGAAATAAAGAACAATATAAGCCAGCAGATTCTAAGTGCCAAATGAAGCTTGCTGATGGATAGACTACAGGAGCTCAGGGGAGCAAGGGACATTGACCACAGCCCTGGAAGCATATGAGGATGGAATAGTTTATGTCCTATCATTTTCCCCTGGGAAGTTTCCTCTTATTGGACACCTCCAAATGCAGATAACTGATTACTTGTTATGGCTCTACCAGCTGCCTTAGGTCTTCTCACTATAACGAACAGAAGCGCTCTCCATAGAGTCACCAGTAATTTTCTCCAGGTTAAATTCAAAGGCCATTATTTCTTTCCATATACTTCCAAAAAAATTTTTGTGACCATCTGTTGATCATGCATCATTCTTAACATTCTGTTTTAAAAATGTACAATATATATGTAGGTACCTGCTTCACTCTCTTCTTTCTACCTTTTGCTTTGGGTGTCAGTTCTGTGCCTTTTCTTTTTACTCTTTTCTATTATTTTTTCCTTTTTAGCTCCTTTATGCACATGGTTACTGTTGCTTATTCGATAGGAATATTTGGTCCCTTCTAAAACAGTCCCTCCCCAAAAGTTGCTTAACATAGCTGTTATCTTTAACAACAATCCCTCCCCCAGAGTTACTTAACATGGCTGTTGTCTTTACTCATCATAATCACATACTATTGAAAGAGGCATACCCAGGTAATGTGACACCTTTATGAAAATGCTAGTGAGTCTGTAGACTTATACCAACAGTGGATTCATACAATGTGTCGATAAAATTAACACTGGACTCAACAGGGTAAAGGTGATCGATGTCCACTCAACTAAATTAATATTTCCAATTTAATTGAATCATTTGGCAAGTCTCCTGGGCTGACTTATGTAGTTCTCCTCCCAGCTCAGCCCCCCGAAATATTACTCGGTTGTCACTTCAGTAAATATTGAGAAATGGTAGGCTTTGTGTTTTCTTCTTTTTTACAGTGGCACTCACTGACCTATTCCTGACACTTCATGAAGCGACATGCACCCGGGACCATAACAAGTAGAACACTAGCAGGAGGTGGAAGGTCAAAGGTGGGGGGAGCCAGAGAAGGAAAATGGCAAGGAGTTTTCTAATACATCAATGTAAGAATCTTGTGATTTTTTAAATATAATATGCTATATGGTCTTAAGGATATTATAGAAAGTAAGATGTTCAGCCAATGAAGGCAAACATCTTTCTAGAACACCAATTATGTGTCTGGTTCTTGTGGTTCAAAAATAACTAACATACAAGGTCTTCAACCAAGGTGTCACATATAGCCTGAAAGGATTCGAATGATGTTGGACTAACAGAGTGCCCTATCTGGGCAAGAAACTTGTTGTTTTATAAAACTAACCCGTCAACAGAGCTGGTTGGTTTAGGTAACTCACTCTTCAGATAATAAAAACAATTTTAAAACCCAGCATGCAAGAAATTATGTGTCTCTGCCTGGGAACTAACAAGAACTTGGGCATTAATGAACAATAAAGCAAAACCAACTATCAATCAATTACTTGTCTTTTAGCATTGAGGATCTACTCAAAGCCACAGTTTGTAAACCACTTTCCACAGTCATTTTCATATATATAGAAGAATATTCTTTTCTAATAGGAATATAAATGTCTATAATTCATACAAAGCTTTGTCACTTGCAGAGAATTTCTTTACATATATGATGAAGGGGACACGATCAGCGGTCAGAGTATGTGGGTTTTGGTTCAAACTCTACCACTTTCAAGGTTATCGGTTTTCCTCTCTGTAGAAAGGGTATGTTAATACCACTCAAGTTTATGAAGAGAATTCACTGAATTTGCCTGATACACTTACCCCTTGGGGGTCTAAGTTAATACCTCGATTATCCAAATTATATGGAAACAATAGTTATTACAGTAAAGTGTACTGATTTTAAAGCAAAAACAAACAAACAAAAATGTTTGTTTCTTTACATTTGTCTGCCACTCAGAAATGTCTATCAAAGTATATAAAGAATATAGTTATCTATTAATTACATACATGTGAGCACCTTGAACATGGCAATCAATAAATATTTGCTAGCATATTTTAAATGACTCTGATGAATATCAAAATAAAACATTTCATCAAGTAACTGAAGATTTTATGTGCAGAATGTAAAAGGTAAAGGTCCCTCTTGCCATCATATCTGAATTGCACACCCTTTATGGTAGGGCAGATTTGGGGCTGATGCACCCCAGAATAGGCCTACTTGTTGTTTAAGGCCAACATCCTTTATGATTTGCTGATGTCCGTAACATAGGTGTTAAGCAATTTTAATTTCACCCTTACTTACAAAGACATTTTCAGAATTAAAAAAAAAAAGTTGGTTGATATCCCATTCATTCTCACCATACTATATCACTAGAGAAAGTGAAAGTGTTAGTTGCTCAGTCCTGTCCGACTCTTTGCAATCCCGTGGACTGTAGCCCATCAGGCCCCTCTGTTCTTGGAATTCTCCAGGCAAGAATACTGGAGTGGGCTGCCATTCCCTTCTCCAGGGGATCTTCCCAATCCAGGGGTTGAACCTGGGTCTCCTGGATTCCAGGCAGATTCTTTACCGTCTGAGCCATCCGGAAGCCCTGAATTTCTACTGTGTATTAGTCCCTATTATTTGTTGTTTACTTACTTCATGGGCAAGATCTGTGCAACTGTTTTTTCCCCTTTCTTAAGGGATAAGTGCGTATGTACTCAGTCGCTAAGCCGTGTTTGACTTTTTGTGACCCCATAGGCTGTAGTCCCCAGGCTCCAGTGTTCGTGGAGTTTTACAGGCAAGAATACTGGAGTGGGTTTCTATATCCTACTCTGGGGATCTTCCAGACCCAGGGATTGAACCCGCATCTCCTGAACTGGCAGATGAATTCTTTACCACCGAGGCACCTGGGAAGCCCTTCTTAAGAAATACACATCATAAATTGCACAGAACATCTGTAGTAGTGATAAACGCCCCCTTCTAGGAACCTTTTTGTATTGCATAGTTCTTGTTAGCTACATCTTACAGTGCTAAACATGTAGATGAAAACTTCGACAGATATTAAATTAAAAATTATTCGGATGTCTGGAAATAAGTTTTACAGTTACTTTATTGGTATTCATCTTTGTTATGTCTTTTGGAAATTTCTTGGATAAGAAATGAATTAAGAAACTGAAAGGGAAAAAGTTAAAAAAAAAAAAAAGAATTATTTTCCAACCTACATAAAAATAAGTGGTGTGTTGACTGGTTAGCAAATGGGCAAGTGGACAGTTGTTCATATTGATGACTGAAAATCACCAGAAGGATCACTACTATTGATTTTTCTTTCGCCTCAGGCTCTCGTATGGCTCAGCACAGCACTGCTCCTGATTCTGTGTCATCTACAATTTTGATATTTTGTTCATCATGGAGTTTTTTTGTATTTATTTTGATTGTGTGGTATTGATGGAGGAATAGACATAGATCAATGGACCAGAATTAAGAACCCATAAACAGACAAACCAAATATGCTTGATTGACTTTTGACAAGGGGGCAATAGAATTCAAGGGAGGAAATGTTGCCTTTTCTATACATAGTGCTAGAGCGATTAAACATCATAAGCAAAAAAACAAACCTCAACCTAAATTTTACTTCTCATGCAACAAAATAACTCAAAATAGAATTAAATATAAAACCATAAGAGTTTAATAAGAAAACATAGGAGAAATCTTTAGAATCTGAGACTAGACAAAGTGTTCTTAAACTTGACACTAAAAGGACAACTCAAAACTGAAAATTATCAATAAACTGGAATTAATCCATTCATCAGAATGTATAACTGTTACCCTTTTAAGACCCCGAGAGGAGGATAGAAAAGACATGCTACAGAATTCGGCAGGGGTAGGGGGAGTGGGGGCAGAATATCTGCAAAACACATACAATGAAGGGCAAACTTCTAGAATATATAAAGAACTCAAATCAACAGAAAAAAAATCCTATTAGGAAATGGACAAAAGTCATGAAGAAAAGTTCTTCTGAAGAGGTTATACAGATAGCAAGTGAGCACTGAAAAGACGATAAAATTGTTGGGCTTTAGAGAATGCAAACTAAAACCACTTGACCTGTCAGAATGGCTAAAATAAAACTAGTGACAAGGACAAATGCTAGGAGACAGGGAGAAAACGGATCACTCATACATTGCTAGTGGGATGTAAAATGGTACAGCCATTCTGGAAAACAGTTTGTTATTAGTAGTTTCTCAGAGACCTAAGCATGCAACCACCATACGACCCAGCCGTCACACCCTTGCCCGTTTGTCCCTTGAAAGAAAAACTGTGTTCACGCAACAACCTGTACGTGATGTTTCACAAGTGCTTCATTGGTTTCCAGTGTGGAAATAAGTCAGAGGACCCTCCAGTGAGTGAAGGCACATAAGCAACTGTGATTGTTAGACCTTGCAGTCTTTTCCTAAGACCCGTCGCTCCAAAGATCACCGAGACTCGGATTCGATGCAAACAGCAAGAGGATTTATTGAGCCGGCGCGCCGGGGTTCAGTCACCTCCAGGGAGGAAAGAACCCCGAACAGTTGTTACAGAGCATTTTTAAGCACAAAAACCACAAACGGGTGTAGCTAGGGTGGGGACAGTCTGATTGGTTCACATGTCTCGACCTTTACAGGGATAGGCTCGTTTGCTATCAGGTCTATACGGCTGGTCAGGGCCACTTTCCGAAGGCCTGAAAAACAATTTTTTTAGAAAGTCCCTGAAGGAAAAACATCCCTTGAGAGAGCCTAAAGGCCACATTGCATTAGATAAGAACCTGCCATGTTACATGAGATAAAAACCTGCTCTCAAGGGTTTAGCAAAAAACTTAATTTTTCTCTCATGGTCACCCACACCATGGCGCACTACTCAGCAATGAAAGGAACGCGCTATCAACACCTGTGGCAACCTGGCGATCTCTGAGGAATTACACTCAGCGAAATGGAAATCCCCGAAAGTCATACACTGTTGATCCAACATTCTCTAAATGGCAAAATTATGAAATTGGAGAAGACATTATCAATTGCCTAGGACTAAAGGAGGGCAGGCCTGGGAGAAAAGTGGACATGAATATAAAAGGGCCACACGAGACCCTTGTCATGATGGAAATGCTCTATATTTTGACTGTACGAGTGTCAGTATCCTGCTTGCGACATATACTCCAGTTTTGCAAGAAGTTACCATTGGGGGAAATTGAGTAAAGGACAGCGGTAGGGAAATTTCTTTATATTATTTCTTACAGCTGCTTATGAAACTGTATCTCAAAATTTTAAGAAAAGTTTAATTAGAAACATGCTTGAAAATAATATTGTACTGAAACATTATTTATATATGTTGTTGAGTTTTTTGGTGTTCCCTTAACTTTTCTACCTGCGAAGAGTGACTTTCTCACCTCACTGTAATCTCAGTTATAGGAGTCAGATTAAATGAGGAAGAAACCGGAATAAATGGGGGTAGAAAGGAATAGTCAGAAATTCCTAAGGAGTGCTCCACTTGCTTCCAATGATGGAAGACTAAGATATTTGGGGAAATAAGACAAGAAAGATAAGACTGGAAACCACAAAAACTTCAGGAAAAGTTTAGAGACAGAGCTCCTGAACAGATTCTTCCTTGCACTACTTGAAGGCATGCACAAAGAGGGATATTATGTAAATACAGATATTTAGAGGAATAAAACAAAACAAGGTTTTTGTTACTGCTGTTCACTGCCTCCCTCCTGCTGTGAATCTTGCCAGAAGGAATCTTAGAATGCTAATGTCTCAGTATTTGACACAGCGAGTGATAATTGCACAGTGGCCAATTGATTTCTGACTCACCCTTTGCAGATCAGCCCTGCAACTTGGCATTCATTCCAAGCCTCTAGGAGTTGTGCACAGCAACGCCAGAGCCCACCTTCACTGTCGGATAATAAAGTTTAGTCATGCAGCTTAAAATAAAATAAGCAAGAAGCAGATGGCAAAAGGACAGAATGTAGTATATTTAATCTGCCCATGTTTGCAAGGAAGCAATTGTCTTCTTAGCTCCAGAAAAATCGAGCAGGACAAACAATAAGCCTTCTCTTTCCTAGACACTTATGGCAGCTGTTTACACAGGTGATCTGGAGTTTGGGGGTAATTTGCCCCTCAGCTTGCTGCATTTTTCTTGGAACCAGGAAACTGAGCCTGTTCCCTTCTCCCTGCAGGTAGTCAGTGCAGGGGGAGGTTTAGCAGAGCTTGCTCAGTAAACAATGCTGATCAAAATGAGAATACCCAAATGAAACCAATATTGGACTAAGTGACCCTCTCACCATCTGGGGTGCTCCTCTATAATAACGAGCTGTCAGACCAAATGGGTTCAGTATAAACTGTTAGGCAGTCACCACTATGGAGCGCAAGTGCTGAAGGAGCATCGTGGAGATTTTATTCCAATCTGGCTTGTTTAGAATCCCTGCAATGCTGGAGAAAGGTGATGGGAAAAAAAATGATTCCACTCCTCTGAGAGGGCACTCTGACACAGAAATCTGGAAGGCTGACTTGAGCCCTTTGCTTGGAGTTGATTCTTGTTCCAGTTCAAATGATGCCTGAATGTATTTAATGATGTGTCGATTAAGGCCCATAGCTGACTGCCAGAGTGGAAGCATCCGACAGAAATCTATGTGCAAGAAAAAGGGAGGATAAACAGCAAAATACTGGAGAATATCCAGTATTCTATGACAAACCATAATGGAAAATAATATAAAAGTATGTGTGTGTGTGTGTGTGTGTGTGTGTGTGTGTGCAGCTGGATCAATTAATACAACGTTGTATTATAAATCAACTATACTTTAATTTAAAAAAGAATGAGGCGGAGCTGGGCAGCTGGAAAAGAAAAGACTGAGGAAGTGGGAAGGAAGGTTAAAAAGCAAATGAAAATGAGATTCAGGCTAGTTATTTTTTTCAGTGTTTAATCATATAACAGAAAAACATTCATACAATCTACATGCTTTTAAAAACAATCCACTGAGACGGAAGGAACGTGGGGTTGATCAAGCAGAGAACTGTCCGTAGCTCTAACATCTGATCTCCCTCAGTATCTACATCCTTGCAGAGTATAAGTAATTTTCAGAGAGGGAAATGCTGGGTGACCTGTCAAGATATGAAAGTCATTCCCCTGATCCACAGAAGCGGGGCTATGAGCTTAGTTTCCTGGCGGTACATGAACTATGATTGTTTACTACCGTGAGTCAGGAACTAAATGAGGAAGTCAATAAAGAAACTGGCTTCCCCTTCTCATCGCAGATCTATCTGCATCCCTTCCAAAATCTTTACCAAGCCCAATACACTTCAATGCTTCCTTTGCTTCTCTGAATTTCTATCCTATAGACCATATAACACACAACACTTAACCTTCAGATTTTCATTATAATTTACCTCGAATGCTCATCCTCTTGGTCAACTGCACTAGCATAGTTATGGCAAGCATAATAGCCAGGTTGCTGTTTTCATAGAACGTGGCATCAGGTGGGGGTGCAGATTTTAATGAAAGTTCCTTAAAAACAGGGACCCTTCCTACATTCCATGATTTCTCAAAGCAGGTGTCTAAACAGTTTCATCTGAAAGTATATATTCTCAGGAGTGCGCTGAATTCATCCAGTGTAGTACCTCCTTAAGCAGGCTTTTCCTTATAAAATTAGAGATGTTAGCTATATCGTTTTGATTACTTTCTGAGCGCAAAATATGAGACTTTTAAAAATGGAGTAAACTATAGTACATCGTGGACAATTAGAAATGAAATTGCCCGTGCTATAGAAAAAGCAGAGGCTGAATGGAGGGAGTAGCATGGAGGCATACACACTGCCACATGTAAAATCGGTAGCCAATGGGAATTTGCTGTGTGACTCAGGGAACTCAAACCGGGGCTCTGTAACAATCTATAGAGGGGTGGGAGGTGGGAGGGAGGTTCAAGAGGGAGGGGACCTATGTATACCTATGACTAATTCATGTTGATGTATGGCAGAAATCAATCCAATATTATAAAGCAATCATTCTTCATTTAAAAATGAACAAACTATATATAAAAAAAGAAAGAGTAGAGATTGGAACCTGCTTCTAACTTTAGTTCTAACCAAGTGGCCAGAGAAATGGAGGAAGCTGGTCCGCAGTGGGAGAAAATGAAGCAGACATTCAAAGGGACACAGCCGTGAGGGATGGGAACAGCCTGTGCTGAGTAGTTCCCAGGTCAGTGGACTTTCAGTGCTAAACTCAAGAAAGTTCCAGGCAAACTGGGATGAATTGGCCACCTTATGAAGAATTCCCATAACCCAGCTTTGTTCTTATACTTGATTCTAAGAGACATTCTTCTCTTGATTTACATTTTGCTGATTAGGGTTTCTGTTGTGCTACATTAAACAAAGGTCTGAGGTTGTGGTTTTTCCAGTGGTCATGCATGGATGTGAGAGTTGGACTGTGAAGAAGGCTGAGCATCAAAGAATTGATGCTTTTGAACTGTGGTGTTGGAGAAGACTCTTGAGAGTCCCTTGGACTGCAAGGAGATCCAACCAGTCCGTTCTAAAAGAAATCAGTCCTGGGTTGGTGCTAAAGCTGAAACTCCAGTACTTTGGCCACCTGATGCGAAGAGCTAACTCATTGGAAAAGACCCTTTTGGTGGGAAGGATTGGGGGCAGGAGGAGAAGGGGACAACAGAGGATGAGATGGCTGGATGGCATCACCGACTCAATGGACATGAGTTTGAGTGGACTCTGGGAGTTGGTGATGGACAGGGAGGCCTGGTGTGCTGCAATTCATGGGGTCGCAAAGTATGGACACAACTGAGTGACTGAACTGAACTGAACTGAAAGTTGCTTTAGGTGTGTCCTACTCTTTGCAACACTATGGACTGTAGCCCGCCAGGATCCTCTGTCCATGAGGTACTTTAGGCAAGAATATTGGAGTGGGTTGCCATGCCCTCCTCCATGGGTTCTTCCTGACTCAGAGATTGAACCCATCTCCTGCAACTCCTACATTGACGGGCAATTCTTTACCAGTACATCACTGGAAAAAAATAGGTTGCATTTATCACCTCACAAAGATCTTTTGAGTCCCACAACAACTCTGAAACAAAGTAGACGACATCCTCATTTTAGCGAAGAGAGAGTGGCCTTGGAATCTCAGAGACATGTTTCAAGATCACATAGCTAAGTGTGTAAGTGCTTTGTATTTCTGGGTAGGCTCTTTCTCAGAATGTAGGGGTTTGAGCATCTTGCAGAAATGGACCTGCAATTCATGGGCAATCCACCAGTTACAACCTGCACATTTAGAGACTCCTACCACACCTCCACTTTGCTAAGTCTGGGGGTTGCCTACACTTTCTAAACCTTGTGTTAAACTCTACCATCATGGCCCATTTTCCTATCCATAGACTTTATTTTGACATCACTGCATGACAAATGGAAAAGTAAGAATAACCAAAACTCAGAGATTAACTCCCTTTGGGGCTTTACATACGTTATCTAATTTAATCCTGAAGGTTACTGTGTGAGGTAGATTTTACCATTTCATTTTACAGATAAAAGATCTGAAATTCAGAAATTTTAAGTGGCTTGTTCAGTTTCATGTAGCTATTATCCAGTGGAGCCATGATTCAGATCAAGAGCTTCTGACCCAAACTTCTGAGTATAGAGATTGCACTATTTTGCACTAAAAATATACAGGTGTTTTTTTTCCACATAGGGAAAACAAAGGGGAGTCTGTGCAAACTTTGAGGTTGTAGAAAGGTCAAGGAGAATGTCGGGTGACTCTGGATGTCCAGTCTTAAGGCAGGACTATACAATACAATTCGAGAGCTGGTAGAACAGGAGGAGCCCCGTGATATATGGTACTTTCTATTCACAATTCATTTATACTCACTTTGGAATTCCCCCTTCATGTATTTGAAAGGCTCCCTGTTTCAAATGGAGAGAAAGACATGATCTTTTGTTTAATGTTTATTATTTTCTTATGGCATAAATCACAGGTGCTTATTATAAAATCACAATAATTGAAGTATGAAATTACTGAAAATACAGATGAATAAAACAAATAATAAAGAGCTTTCCTTTATACACCCCCTCCACCAAACCACACTTGTAAAAATTTGTCATTTTAGAAAAATTTTTCCCAGTTAAAATCACACACAACCCTACACAGGCACACACACACACACACACACACACACACACACACACACACACACACTTTTTAACCAAAAATAAAATCATATAAAAATGGCTTTCTAACCAGTTTATTTCCCTCTTAAAAATAAATTGTGAATATCTGTACCTGTCAATGTACAGTAATTCTTATTGTTTTTTTCCTAATATCATAGAGCATTCATCTCTACCCAGATAAATGCCAGTAGTTGTGCTTTTTAATTGTTATTTCCTTTTCCCCCTCCCCCATCACCAAAACTCAGGCCCATCCATGAGTAATGCAGTGTCTGATGAGCTGAAGTATTTAGTAAGCTAATGTTCACTGTCCACAGCAGGAGGCCCGCACAGCTTGGCTGATGAGAAATGAACTGCCTGAAGCGTTCTTTTAATGGCAACTAATTTCCCATATTTGATTCTCAGCTTAGCCAACTAATATCTAGTTCAAGCGTGACAAAGCATTCAGAGTTCCTTTTGAAACTTCTCTGTCTGAGAAGCCAAACAGTGTGTTCGGGGGCCATCGTGACCTTCTGAGATCTTGTCCTGGCTTTTCCAGATCAAACTTTGATCATTTGGGGTCAGTGATCTTACAAAAAAGTTTAAGGGTGAGTGTTTTCATATTGAGAGCTTTCTATTTTCAATTCTACTATTAAGTTTGTGATGAAAATTACTGGGCAACAAAGTCTGTGAATGTCCACTAAGACTTTTCAGAGCAACTGTACATCTAACCTTTAAGAATATTTTCAATATTCTCTGTTTCTTCCAAGTGATTTTGCATCAACTGGTATTTTTTCCCCTTAATGCATTCAAGATATTTAATGTGCGTTAAGCTCCTCTATCCTTGCCTTAAACAAATCCTATTACTCCGTGAGTCTATCCCATTACACAGTGATTACTGAATAGAGCTCAACTTAATTGGATATGATCATGTCCCGGTATGTAGAACTATCATCCAGGAAGTTAGTATTTTTAGTTGTCACCAATATCCTTATTTCTGCTATATTTTACATTTTAATTTTTTCCAAGTCCATGGAAGGTTTCATTAACGTTAAAAAAAATAGTTCTAAACATTTTCAATAACTATAGTATGACCAGGTTCCAGGAAGAATATATGCAAAGATCACTGCTACAAGTTTAATAGGCAGAGAAGGAGGTACATGGCAGCACAGTGAACACTGATGGGTTTGAAATATAGGCGCAAACATGTATGTGCATGTGCGCACATGGACACACACAATGCTGTATGTACATGTGCGCGTGTACACACAATGCTACATGTGCATGTGCGCATATACACACACAATGCTGCGTGTATGCATGTACACACACAGTGCTGTATGCACATGTGCACACATGTACACACACAATGCTGTATGTGCACGTGCGGGCATGTACACACACAATGCTGTATGCGCACATGTGCGCATGTACACACACAGTGCTGCATGTGCATGTGCGCATGTACACACACAATGCTGTATGTATGCACACGTGCGCACATGTATACACACACAATGATGTATGTACATGTGTGGGCATGTATGCACACAATGCTACATGTGCACGTGTGCATATACACACACAATGCTGCATGTATGCATGTACACACACAATGCTGTATGCACATGTGCACACATTTACACACACAATGCTGTATGTGCACGTGCGGGCATGTACACACACAATGCTGTATGCGCACATGTGCGCATGTACACACACAGTGCTGCATGTGCATGTGCGCATGTACACACACAATGCTGTATGTATGCACACGTGCGCACATGTATACACACACAATGATGTATGTACATGTGTGGGCATGTATGCACACAATGCTACATGTGCACGTGTGCATATACACACACAATGCTGCATGTATGCATGTACACACACAATGCTGTATGCACATGTGCACACATTTACACACACAATGCTGTATGTGCACGTGCGGGCATGTACACACACAATGCTGTATGCGCACATGTGCGCATGTACACACACAGTGCTGCATGTGCATGTGCGCATGTACACACACAATGCTGTATGTATGCACACGTGCGCACATGTATACACACACAATGATGTATGTACATGTGTGGGCATGTATGCACACAATGCTACATGTGCACGTGTGCATATACACACACAATGCTGCATGTATGCATGTACACACACAATGCTGTATGCACATGTGCACACATTTACACACACAATGCTGTATGTGCACGTGCGGGCATGTACACACACAATGCTGTATGCGCACATGTGCGCATGTACACACACAGTGCTGCATGTGCATGTGCGCATGTACACACACAATGCTGTATGTATGCACACGTGCGCACATGTATACACACACAATGATGTATGTACATGTGTGGGCATGTATGCACACAATGCTACATGTGCACGTGTGCATATACACACACAATGCTGCATGTATGCATGTACACACACAATGCTGTATGCACATGTGCACACATTTACACACACAATGCTGTATGTGCACGTGCGGGCATGTACACACACAATGCTGTATGCGCACATGTGCGCATGTACACACACAGTGCTGCATGTGCATGTGCGCATGTACACACACAATGCTGTATGTATGCACACGTGCGCACATGTATACACACACAATGATGTATGTACATGTGTGGGCATGTATGCACACAATGCTACATGTGCACGTGTGCATATACACACACAATGCTGCATGTATGCATGTACACACACAATGCTGTATGCACATGTGCACACATTTACACACACAATGCTGTATGTGCACGTGCGGGCATGTACACACACAATGCTGTATGCGCACATGTGCGCATGTACACACACAGTGCTGCATGTGCATGTGCGCATGTACACACACAATGCTGTATGTATGCACACGTGCGCACATGTATACACACACAATGATGTATGTACATGTGTGGGCATGTATGCACACAATGCTACATGTGCACGTGTGCATATACACACACAATGCTGCATGTATGCATGTACACACACAATGCTGTATGCACATGTGCACACATTTACACACACAATGCTGTATGTGCACGTGCGGGCATGTACACACACAATGCTGTATGCGCACATGTGCGCATGTACACACACAGTGCTGCATGTGCATGTGCGCATGTACACACACAATGCTGTATGTATGCACACGTGCGCACATGTATACACACACAATGATGTATGTACATGTGTGGGCATGTATGCACACAATGCTACATGTGCACGTGTGCATATACACACACAATGCTGCATGTATGCATGTACACACACAATGCTGTATGCACATGTGCACACATTTACACACACAATGCTGTATGTGCACGTGCGGGCATGTACACACACAATGCTGTATGCGCACATGTGCGCATGTACACACACAGTGCTGCATGTGCATGTGCGCATGTACACACACAATGCTGTATGTATGCACACGTGCGCACATGTATACACACACAATGATGTATGTACATGTGTGGGCATGTATGCACACAATGCTACATGTGCACGTGTGCATATACACACACAATGCTGCATGTATGCATGTACACACACAATGCTGTATGCACATGTGCACACATTTACACACACAATGCTGTATGTGCACGTGCGGGCATGTACACACACAATGCTGTATGCGCACATGTGCGCATGTACACACACAGTGCTGCATGTGCATGTGCGCATGTACACACACAATGCTGTATGTATGCACACGTGCGCACATGTATACACACACAATGATGTATGTACATGTGTGGGCATGTATGCACACAATGCTACATGTGCACGTGTGCATATACACACACAATGCTGCATGTATGCATGTACACACACAATGCTGTATGCACATGTGCACACATTTACACACACAATGCTGTATGTGCACGTGCGGGCATGTACACACACAATGCTGTATGCGCACATGTGCGCATGTACACACACAGTGCTGCATGTGCATGTGCGCATGTACACACACAATGCTGTATGTATGCACACGTGCGCACATGTATACACACACAATGATGTATGTACATGTGTGGGCATGTATGCACACAATGCTACATGTGCACGTGTGCATATACACACACAATGCTGCATGTATGCATGTACACACACAATGCTGTATGCACATGTGCACACATTTACACACACAATGCTGTATGTGCACGTGCGGGCATGTACACACACAATGCTGTATGCGCACATGTGCGCATGTACACACACAGTGCTGCATGTGCATGTGCGCATGTACACACACAATGCTGTATGTATGCACACGTGCGCACATGTATACACACACAATGATGTATGTACATGTGTGGGCATGTATGCACACAATGCTACATGTGCACGTGTGCATATACACACACAATGCTGCATGTATGCATGTACACACACAATGCTGTATGCACATGTGCACACATTTACACACACAATGCTGTATGTGCACGTGCGGGCATGTACACACACAATGCTGTATGCGCACATGTGCGCATGTACACACACAGTGCTGCATGTGCATGTGCGCATGTACACACACAATGCTGTATGTATGCACACGTGCGCACATGTATACACACACAATGATGTATGTACATGTGTGGGCATGTATGCACACAATGCTACATGTGCACGTGTGCATATACACACACAATGCTGCATGTATGCATGTACACACACAATGCTGTATGCACATGTGCACACATTTACACACACAATGCTGTATGTGCACGTGCGGGCATGTACACACACAATGCTGTATGCGCACATGTGCGCATGTACACACACAGTGCTGCATGTGCATGTGCGCATGTACACACACAATGCTGTATGTATGCACACGTGCGCACATGTATACACACACAATGATGTATGTACATGTGTGGGCATGTATGCACACAATGCTACATGTGCACGTGTGCATATACACACACAATGCTGCATGTATGCATGTACACACACAATGCTGTATGCACATGTGCACACATTTACACACACAATGCTGTATGTGCACGTGCGGGCATGTACACACACAATGCTGTATGCGCACATGTGCGCATGTACACACACAGTGCTGCATGTGCATGTGCGCATGTACACACACAATGCTGTATGTATGCACACGTGCGCACATGTATACACACACAATGATGTATGTACATGTGTGGGCATGTATGCACACAATGCTACATGTGCACGTGTGCATATACACACACAATGCTGCATGTATGCATGTACACACACAATGCTGTATGCACATGTGCACACATTTACACACACAATGCTGTATGTGCACGTGCGGGCATGTACACACACAATGCTGTATGCGCACATGTGCGCATGTACACACACAGTGCTGCATGTGCATGTGCGCATGTACACACACAATGCTGTATGTATGCACACGTGCGCACATGTATACACACACAATGATGTATGTACATGTGTGGGCATGTATGCACACAATGCTACATGTGCACGTGTGCATATACACACACAATGCTGCATGTATGCATGTACACACACAATGCTGTATGCACATGTGCACACATTTACACACACAATGCTGTATGTGCACGTGCGGGCATGTACACACACAATGCTGTATGCGCACATGTGCGCATGTACACACACAGTGCTGCATGTGCATGTGCGCATGTACACACACAATGCTGTATGTATGCACACGTGCGCACATGTATACACACACAATGATGTATGTACATGTGTGGGCATGTATGCACACAATGCTACATGTGCACGTGTGCATATACACACACAATGCTGCATGTATGCATGTACACACACAATGCTGTATGCACATGTGCACACATTTACACACACAATGCTGTATGTGCACGTGCGGGCATGTACACACACAATGCTGTATGCGCACATGTGCGCATGTACACACACAGTGCTGCATGTGCATGTGCGCATGTACACACACAATGCTGTATGTATGCACACGTGCGCACATGTATACACACACAATGATGTATGTACATGTGTGGGCATGTATGCACACAATGCTACATGTGCACGTGTGCATATACACACACAATGCTGCATGTATGCATGTACACACACAATGCTGTATGCACATGTGCACACATTTACACACACAATGCTGTATGTGCACGTGCGGGCATGTACACACACAATGCTGTATGCGCACATGTGCGCATGTACACACACAGTGCTGCATGTGCATGTGCGCATGTACACACACAATGCTGTATGTATGCACACGTGCGCACATGTATACACACACAATGATGTATGTACATGTGTGGGCATGTATGCACACAATGCTACATGTGCACGTGTGCATATACACACACAATGCTGCATGTATGCATGTACACACACAATGCTGTATGCACATGTGCACACATTTACACACACAATGCTGTATGTGCACGTGCGGGCATGTACACACACAATGCTGTATGCGCACATGTGCGCATGTACACACACAGTGCTGCATGTGCATGTGCGCATGTACACACACAATGCTGTATGTATGCACACGTGCGCACATGTATACACACACAATGATGTATGTACATGTGTGGGCATGTATGCACACAATGCTACATGTGCACGTGCGCATATACACACACAATGCTGCGTGTATGCATGTACACACACAGTGCTGTATGCACATGTGCACACATTTACACACACAATGCTGTATGTGCACGTGCGGGCATGTACACACACAATGCTGTATGCGCACATGTGCGCATGTACACACACAGTGCTGCATGTGCATGTGCGCATGTACACACACAATGCTGTATGTATGCACACGTGCGCACATGTATACACACACAATGATGTATGTACATGTGTGGGCATGTATGCACACAATGCTACATGTGCACGTGTGCATATACACACACAATGCTGCGTGTATGCATGTACACACACAGTGCTGTATGCACATGTGCACACATGTACACACACAATGCTGTATGTGCACGTGCGGGCATGTACACACACAATGCTGTATGCGCACATGTGCGCATGTACACACACAGTGCTGCATGTGCATGTGCGCATGTACACACACAATGCTGTATGTATGCACACGTGCGCACATGTATACACACACAATGATGTATGTACATGTGTGGGCATGTATGCACACAATGCTACATGTGCACGTGTGCATATACACACACAATGCTGCGTGTATGCATGTACACACACAGTGCTGTATGCACATGTGCACACATGTACACACACAATGCTGTATGTGCACGTGCGGGCATGTACACACACAATGCTGTATGCGCACATGTGCGCATGTACACACACAGTGCTGCATGTGCATGTGCGCATGTACACACACAATGCTGTATGTATGCACACGTGCGCACATGTATACACACACAATGATGTATGTACATGTGTGGGCATGTATGCACACAATGCTACATGTGCACGTGTGCATATACACACACAATGCTGCGTGTATGCATGTACACACACAGTGCTGTATGCACATGTGCACACATGTACACACACAATGCTGTATGTGCACGTGCGGGCATGTACACACACAATGCTGTATGCGCACATGTGCGCATGTACACACACAGTGCTGCATGTGCATGTGCGCATGTACACACACAATGCTGTATGTATGCACACGTGCGCACATGTATACACACACAATGATGTATGTACATGTGTGGGCATGTATGCACACAATGCTACATGTGCACGTGTGCATATACACACACAATGCTGCGTGTATGCATGTACACACACAGTGCTGTATGCACATGTGCACACATGTACACACACAATGCTGTATGTGCACGTGCGGGCATGTACACACACAATGCTGTATGCGCACATGTGCGCATGTACACACACAGTGCTGCATGTGCATGTGCGCATGTACACACACAATGCTGTATGTATGCACACGTGCGCACATGTATACACACACAATGATGTATGTACATGTGTGGGCATGTATGCACACAATGCTACATGTGCACGTGTGCATATACACACACAATGCTGCATGTATGCATGTACACACACAATGCTGTATGCACATGTGCACACATGTACACACACAATGCTGTATGTGCACGTGCGGGCATGTACACACACAATGCTGTATGTGCACGTGCGGGCATGTACACACACACAATGCTGTATGTGCCTGTGTGCACATGTACACACATGTACACACACAATGCTGTATGTGCATGTGTGCGCACACACACACACAATGCTGTATGTGCATGTGTGCACATGTACACACACAATGCTGTATGTATGTGCACGTGCACACATGTACACACACAATGCTATATGTGCATGTGTGCATATGTACACACACACACACACACACAATGCTAAAGTTGTTTGCAACATCAGAGGAAGGTGCCATCTCCTGCTCCCCCACCTCTCACCCATGACCTCGATTTCACATACCTCTTCTGGAAACCAGAGTTATGAATATCTTTACTTTGGGTCAGATTACCAGTTTTCAGTTCTAAGTCAACCTCGGCAGTTTATGTGAGTGAGTCAGTAAGAACAACAGTCTTTCTTCGGGAAGAACGGCAATCTCCCCTGGTACTAGAAATCATTCACGAAAGTCCCAGCTGACACGGGCAGCACAGTGAGACTCATAGAAGGAAGAGAGTCGGGGGGCTGTCAGGGAATGTGACGGGCCGCGGGCCCTCAGTCTACAGAGACCACAGCATAACCGAGCTCCTGTCAGTCCAGGCTATATTCATTCTGGGAAATTAGCCTTTCCAATAATCTAGACGCATGTGGTCTATTCCATTCCAGCCCTTTAAGAAGAAGTGAGATCATTCTTTGACTGTGGGCCTTGGAGAAAGGTTGACCCAGACATTCCTTTGTCCCAAGATTCCCTTAAATTGCCCAGGAAGCAGTTTTCCAAGTTGCAGACTCACTGATATTAATCCATTGGTGGAGAGGTTGTCTAGCATGGAAGCTTCTGTTCTCCAATTAAGTCAAGAAATTCTATCATCTTTCTAGAACATTCTTACCTTGAAGTGGTAAAAAACCACATCACAAAGTGGTGAGGGCAGTTGGCCCTGGAGTCTGGCCCGTCTGGTTTGAACCTCAGCTCTGCCGCATGCTCTTGCTATAGCCTTGGGCAAGTTATGTGGACTTTCCAAGTGTTATTCTTCAATAAATCAGATGGAGACAATAATAACAACCATGGCATAAGGGTTCACAAGGAACAACTTGCATAAAGCAGACAGACTTCTTAGATGAGTGCCTAAGGCTATAAATGATCAACTGTTGTTGTTACTGTATTATTACTATTACTACTACTAATATATTTGTCTATGTTTTCAAAGCCCAGTCAATTAGGAACAATTTGTTAAGGACTTTAGGTACTTGGTTAGAGCACAGACTGATTCCTTAATGTGTGCTCAGTTGCACTGGACTCTTTGCAACCCTGTGGACTGTAGCCCACCAAGTTCCTCTGTCCATTGGATTTTCCAGGCAGGAATACTAGAGTAGGTTGTCATTCCTTTCTCCAAGGGATCTTCCTGATCCAGGGATCAAATACGGATCTCCTGCATTGCAGACGGATTCTTTACCATCTGAGCCACCAGGGAAGCCCAATTCCTTAATAGTTCATGTCAATTAGATGAGCAGACAACTATACTTCAAGTTCCGTGTAGTTAGTGCCTACCATATTGGACAGTGAAGACTACAGGACATTTCTTTCAGCCCAGAAAGTTCTCCTGGAATGCTTGACTTTCTAGGGTGCAGGGAAGAAAAGGTCAGCTTCAGGATGGTTGAAACTAAAGCACAGATCCTTCACACTGTCCTGTGGGAATCGTACTTCCTAGGCTTAAGTACCCTGAAAACGTACTCACTCTTCAATAATAGACGACTAATCTGGTTCTGACCCAACTGTTGAACCTTGGATTAGCTTGCTGCTGCTGCTAAGTCGCTTCAGTCGTGTCCAACTCTGTGCGACCCCATAGACGGCAGCCCACCAGGCTCCCTCGTCCCTGGGATTCTCCAGGCAAGAACACTGGAGTAGGTTGCCATTTCCTTCTCCAGGATTAGCTTGAGGGACTTTAATAGATCTGGAGGAAGTCAAGGAAACTGGTTCCAAGGGTGGCTCTGTCCAGGAGGACTTCAATTGAGTTGAGTCACCTGTTGCCTGGTTGTGAGAGAGGCGGGGTCCCAGTGGTCAGCACCCCCATTGGAGGAGGGTCACATGTTGAACCGACCAACACTAACAGATGGAAAGTCCCACTAGGGTTCACCTTGACCTGCAACAGGCTTTAAAGCAATGTACTTAATGCCAGCACTAGTAATACAAGATACAATAAATTATCAGATTCAGTTTACACATGAACAAAGCTGTTCTCAATTTTAATTCTATGTTTGTAAGTGATCTGTCTAAATCTGGGTATCTGGAATTGACATAGCTACAGTTTCAATCCAGATTTTCCGATAACAAATCCTAGACTTTCCTCTTGAATTAGGATATATTTTAGCTTTAATAATAAATATAGAATAGCTACTATCTTTGCTAGTGTGGTCAGAAAGTTTATTTTCTTCTTGGATTCATGACTTATCTTTCACTAGCATGAATGTCCCCTTCACATGTGATTCCAACAATGTCACAAATATGATTATAGTTATTATTTTACTTTTACAGACTAAGGTGCCATGGGTGCCAAGCAAAAGTGCATTTGCCCTGTTATTTCTCAAAAGCTCACCTGGCATATGCCAACCAGGTAACCGCTTGTGCAAGTGCACCATCAGGTGCACAATCACCTCGTTTGAAACACAGATTCAGGGCTGAGTGGAAGCAACCTCTGCACGTGCAGGTTCCTGAGTGCACTCATCGCTATGGCCAATATGGAAAAATTAGCCCTTAAATCCTTTTCCCACCCAAGGCTTTCTGTTTCCTTCACTGATGTTATCCATTAAAAATCAAACAAACATGACGTGTTTCCGGACATAAACAATTAGTGACTTTCCACCTACGTTTTTTTGAGTAAACATGTACATAAAACCGAGTTGAGTATGCAAACTTCGCCTTATTCTATCCAAGCAGTATAGTTCTCCCTTTACCCCAGGCTCTGGCTGACATTCTATTTCATAACTGTTTGCATGGAAATGATGAAGGCTTTATTTTATTTTATTTTTTTTCTTTCCGAATACATTTGGCAAAATCTTCCAAGCTGTCTCTTTATGGCAGAATATTGTCCCTGGCCCATTTATATGCTAATTGCTGAAGTGTTACCTTTTACTGACAAGTATTTACATGTTAATTAACTTTGGGAGGAGGGTTAGAAATACTAGTTTGCCCTGTTTAAAGTGATAAAGGGGATGCTCTTTCCTTTCAAGAAGAGAACAAAGACAGTATCATAAAAGGAAATTATTTAATTACCTCCTCCTAAGAATTAGAAATATGTTTTCCAACCTTTCTCTCTGTAGAGGAATTCTCCAGATTGTGACCTGAGGCACAAATGGGAGCAGGGAGTGAACATTCTTCCCTTTAATCTGAGATCCAGGTGAACACATCTGGTGTGGGGAATCTAGGTCAGCGATCCTGAAGGAGGAAGAAAAAGAAAAAGGAAGGAAGCTTGGAAATAGTCTGTTTTTAACCGAGTATACTTGAGAATAAATGGATTCCATGAAAAACCCGTACAAGTGAATTACAAATAGTCTCTTGACCTCTTACTCTCTTAGGCTGGTATGTGCCCTGTCCATCACTGAAGGTGGAATCAAAGGAGGGCTGTGATGCAACGGTGAAAATTCTGGGAACATGCTAGGAAGAAATGGCCAGGCTAGGAGTCAATAATGTTATAAGAACCAAATGTAAAGTACTTTGAATTCAATGAACAGAAGTCTCTACTGCAAAGTGTGGCAGATCAAATGGGAGCATGCCATTGAAGCATGTTGACAATTTTAAGAGTATATTTGAACAAAAACCAATTCAAGTCACGCAGGACTAACCAGAATTGTTTGAGGGGGTGCCACCCAGGAGTTAGGTGCCAACTACAGATTGGCACTTGCCGTCTATCTCTATAAGGATTAAGTCATGAGCTGCTGCAACCGCCAACCTTCTACACCCGAACAAGTATTCGCGGTGAGATCAGGATAAGGCACTCTGTGTTCTGGGAAAAAACCAAATGGTTAGGTGGTGTTTTGATGGGCTCTGAAGAACTCTGGCCCTTTATGTTTCAGTGTAGAGAAGAATTCAATGAGAGCAAAGTGATAAGAAGTGGTTTATTAGGGTAAGATTCTTATGAGGCTTACAAGTGGGCAGGCTAGAGGATGCTATACCCTGAGACCTTACTAGGCTTCAGTTTTATAATCAAAGGAAAAATGGGAAGGGGGAGAAGAACTTCATCTTTCTTGAGTAGACATCATGCTTCCATCAGCAGCTCCTCCTCCAGGTTGGGCAGAGGAGTTTTATTGTCCTTACACGGTCAAGATAGGTCCACAAATTAATGTTTTCTAAGTGTTCAGAGAGTACATCCCAACTTACGGAGTTCTCTGGGCAGGATATGGGGCTCATGCCCCCACTGTTTTATTATCTGGGGGCATGCCTTGTGCTTCTGTTGAATGGCTTTGTTGGTAAGCAAGCTTGCTTGGTTTTGTGGTTAAGCAAACCTGCTTTCTTCAGTAATCATTAACGTACAGGAGTCTCCAATATTTTTTTTTCGACTCACACTCCTAGTAGAATTAACTATTTAGTCACCTACTTTGTCCCTTTACTCAGTTCAGTTCAGTCGCTCAGTCGTGTCTGACTCTTTGTGACGCCATGGACTGTAGCACGCCAGGCTTCCCTCTCCATCACCCACTCCCAACTTTACTCTGTCTACATCAAACTAGCAGATCAGGATTTCGGATAAATCTTTTCAGGAGAAGATTTTATGAGTTCAATTCTTGCATCTCCTCACACCTAGAAAAGCACTAAAATCATTAGTGATAACATCTGGGAAACTGATCATGACCCTGTGGGACTCCTGGGTATGGAAGCCTTTCTGTGTCCCCATTTTCTGATTGTGGGGAACAGGCTTCAGCCCCCAAGATCTTCATGAGTCCCCCAAGGGCAGGTTCAAATAGTCGCGGGGAAAGGAGGGAATGCAGAGTCTAGAAAGGAGAAGTCAAGGAAAGGTTAAGTGCAACCTTAGGGCAGGATCCCAGTTCCACCTCAAGGGATATACACAACAATATCTTTGAGTTCTTCTGCAGAACCAAATCCCTCAACAAATGGAAGATGTAAGCTATTTGATGAAGTATTCTTCATTTTGGAGGGAAGGTCACAGTTTAATAACCAGAATGGAAGAAGCTCATCAGGAGATCACCTGAGGCCAGGCTAAAGGGATGCAGGCCCTGTATACACACTGATCCTTATCAACAACCCTGTGCTTGAACCACTGCTCTAAAACTCTTCATCAGATACTCCCGGAAAGGAATGCTTAGTTTTCGGGGCATGAGCCGGGTGTCCCCCTTTGCCTGGCAAGGCAATAAAGCTATTCTTTTCTATTTCATCCAAAATTCTGTCTTCAAGATTCAGTTACACATCAGTGCACAGAGGCTGAGTTTTTGGCATCATCTGCTCCTCGTGACCATTAGCCAGTCTCTGCAAAAATGTGCGCTTGACTGCACATATCCCCCTTCACTAAAGTCATATGTAGCACTGATCTTCCCCCTCTTCCACTTTGGGACAGTTTTTCAGAGCTATCTGAAATGCTGTCTCCTGGGCTGTAGTCCTCATTTTGCCCCAAATAAAACTTAAGTCACGAGTCTCAAGTTGTGCACTACCCCCC
>SJYA01001923.1:246228-272120 GCA_006410615.1 Neotragus moschatus | reverse complement strand
GCACTACCCCCCCCCCCCTCCCCAGTTGACATAAGAGAAAGACTTACAGACAAGAGGAGAAAGAAAAGCAAGAAAATCATTTGACTTATGGTAGCTGAAGTGGATGCTTTCTTTGGCAAAGCCTAGTTATCTGCTTGTGATTGGGTTTCATTTCTTGACCTTGAGGCGTTTCAGGCTTAGGTATTGGTTTGCTTACACTTAGGGTTTCCAGGTGGCTCAGCGGTTAAAAAAAATATGCCTTTCAAGGCAGGAGACCCAAGTCCGATCCCTGGGTCAAGAAGATCCCCTGGAGAAGGAAATGGCAACCCTCTCCAGTACTCTTGCCTGGAAAATCCCACGGACAGATGACCCTGGCAGATGATGGGGTTGCAAGAGTCAGACAGGACTTAGTGACTAGACAACAGTGACTAATTTAACATGATCAAGAAGTAAGGAAGCACACAAGTTTACACCTGTCACCACATGAGGGCCACTTCAGGGGTGGGAGATAATTTAGCAAAGGTCAGGACTTGTCTCTCGAGGTCTTGTAAACTCGTAAATGTCCCTGCGTGCCCTGAACTATTCATAAACTTCTTTGAAATCTTCAGTTTTAGGTAAATACCAGCTGGTACCCAGGATTGCTTGTCTTTGTCATCCTCTCAGGCAACAAATCCTAGAGATTCTGCTTCCTCTCTGTCTTTAAAATATATCTGGCTGCTGTTCTCCATTTCTGCTACTTCATCACTTACACACTTAGCGTCACTAAAAATCTTCTACCTAATCACACTAATTCCAACATGACAGGTCTCTAATTCAACTTCTACACTTCAGCCAGAATGATGCATTTCGTCCTCAGTTCACTGGCTCATCTATTTACCAAACATTTATTGGGAATTCTCTGTGTCGTAAGTTCAATGCTAGGTGTATAAGTTTTACTTGAGTTCTTACTGTAAGATATTTGAATGGACTTGTTACTCAAGCTACATACCCCTCCACCTACTAATTGGTAATCACGTTCATGAAATATAATAAATATGAAAACTATGCTGTTAGCTATGAAGTTTGGATTTCAGGTATTTTATGTATTGAGTTCAATAGAGATGATGAAAATTTTGTGATTTTCTAGAAACTTAAATATGTAAAATTGATATTAATCTTCTTTGTCAGCACAGATCTGTTCTACTGATAGAAGTGTCTTTAGTGATGCTGTTGCTCAGGGAAATTTCTTACCATCTTCCGTAACTTCTCTATTTTTTCAAAAGGGAAGTGGTGAATGGTATAAGATGGTGAGGTCTGTTTGGGAAGGGAGGTGGAAACTTGTGAACGTTGATGAATAGCAGGAGAAAAATATGTGAAGAGAAGACAAAAAAAGATCAAGGAATTGTATGTGTGTTGGGGGATGACTGAGATAGTGGAGGAAATAATAAGGCAGGCTAGAAAGAGGGAAAAGACAAAAAATTCTCATTTCAAAGGAGAAAAGTACCCCTGATAGGAACATGATATCAAGTAGAGTAAATGCTTTCTATCTATTTAAATACGTTGAAAATTAAACTCTAGCAATAGAAATCATTTTGCACCTGCCTATAGTATGCCCCCTTCAAAAGACTTTTTGTTGTAATAAAGAATATATATGCCTATAGGGGTTTCTTTGTAAACCTAAGCATTATATGAAATCTCAAACTTCTAACCAAATAGGAGAGAGTATATATCAGTATTTGTTAGCAAAGGAAGTAATTTTCTGATTGTGTTCTGCACGGAAGAACATTATTGCCCTGCTGATTTTTTTTTTTTTTTTCACTTTCACATTTTGTTTGGTCTTAAGCCAAAGGAGGAAATAGAGTCTGAGTGGGAGGATAATTAGGGCCTTTCCTCCAACTGGCTGACTGTAAGCAGGAGGGGAGAACTCTTTCTCTCGGAAATAGCCATCTGTAAGAAGCAAAGTACCAAACGCGTTTTGCTTTTCTGTGTGGCTGCCACTGTAGCACCTGTTTTAGCAGCAGTTATGCCTGAGAGGGGCTCTTGTCTAGACACAGATATTCACGGTGAGATGACATAGCCATCCCACCCAGGCCTGGTTGAGAGTCATGGGTACAATGCGATTAAATGACAACTAGCCCTAGTCGAAGTCTGGTGAATGATACGTTGGAAAAATGTCTTTATACACTATCAGCAGAAGCTTGATGACGTGCTGGTTTAAAAACGTACGCTAGCATCTGTCCTCACCTCTGGAAATACACCAATAAACCAAGTCATTTGTCCTCATGGAGATGACAGTCTGGTGGAACTATACCTACTTGCTTTTTTAAATCTTGCTTTATTAAATAGAAAGCTTGTTTTTAAATAGAAAAAGTGCTAGTTGACGGTTATATAGGGAAGGCAGACAGTAACTCTTCCTTTTTAATAAGGGGTAGAAACCCCAAAGCCCTAATTAAACCTCACTTCTTGCTACGCATTTGCTGGGACTATGCTCTGATTACAGACAAAATATCAAGGAGAAAATTAAATTCACTTATATTCTGTGTGGACACCCAAGATTCCCTTGGACTGCAAGGAGATCCAACCAGTCCATCCTAAAGGAGTTCAGCCCTTGGATTTCTTTGAAAGGAATGATGCTAAAGCTGAAACTCCAGTACTTTGGCCACCTCATGCAAAGGGTTGACTCATTGGAAAGACTCTGATGCTGGGAGGGATTGGGGGCAGGAGGAGAAGGGGACAACAGAGAATGAGATGGCTGGATGGCATCATGGACTCGATGGACGTGAGTCTGAGTGAACTCTGGGAGTTGGTGATGGACAGGGAGGCCTGGTGTGCTGGGATTCATGGGGTCGCAAAGAGTCGGACACGACTGAGTGACTGAACTGAACTGAACTGAATCTAAAAGATAAGAACATCATAGGAACAGACTCCTGGGAAAAGTACCACATTATAAAGGGAAAAAAGTGTCTATACTATGTGATATTTTTTTTAAAGTTCTTTCATGATCCACACACACATAAACAGCATGTTAGAGTCTTCTCATTACTGGTTATTTCACTTGATAAATTAAATATAAAAAGGAAAAAAATTGTTAATTTTTCCTAAGACTTCATAGGTTTTTGTACAGCTGCTGCTGCTGCTGCTGCGTCCCTTAAGTCGTGTCCAATTCTATGTGACCCCAGAGATGGCAGCCCACCAGGCTCCCCAGTCCCTGGGATTCTCCAGGCAAGAACACTNCTAAGACTTCATAGGTTTTTGTACAGCTGCTGCTGCTGCTGCTGCGTCCCTTAAGTCGTGTCCAATTCTATGTGACCCCAGAGATGGCAGCCCACCAGGCTCCCCAGTCCCTGGGATTCTCCAGGCAAGAACACTGGAGTGGGTTGCCATTGCCTTCTCCAGGTTTTTGTACAGAATGGGGTAAACACAGCTCACTGTGTGTCCAGTCAATAACTATGGTTATTCTTTAGCGTGATGAAGATGCTGTATGGTGTGAAATTAATAAACAATTATTTCTGCTTGTTTCTCTGTTTCTTCAGTCTTCTATTGTTTAAAATTTCACCTTCCTTTCCTTTCGAATACTCGAGTTAATGACTCAAGTGTTCATGTCAGAATTTTCTCCTTTTATGTAGCCCTCTCAAAACCTACTGTTCACATCCACTTGAAACACACATAATTATAAAAGATGAGAGCCCAATTATTATCTCTCCTCACCCGATATCCTCACAGGTGCCTGGCTACTTCAGAAGTGTGAGTTAATCACAGGCAAGATTCATCCTCTCTCAGCTGGCTCATACTTCAGAATGAGTCCAAAGAAAGTGGTCTACTTAATGAAACTCATTTTCATTTTTCTTAATTAGTTTATATAGGACTAAGACTGTGAAAGGACAGAAGAACAAGGTGAAGAATGATTTAAGAAAAACAAAACATTTTTCTAACCCTTTATTTCATTTTGACTCTCTCCTTAAAAATTTTAAAAATAAAAATTTACCTATTTGTGTATATTTTTCTTTCTCATCTTCTGCTGCTTATCTTCCCTTGCTTTTCTGCTTTACAAAGAGAAAATTAGAAAATCCATGGCCGAATGCTGAAATTATCTGAAAGACCTCCAATTTTCAGCTCTACTGTGGATAAGAACTGTATATAGCTGATTCTCGAACAAAGCAGAGGTTAGGGCACTGACTTGCCACCCCACTGAAAATCTGAGTATAATTTATAGCTGCCCTCTGTCTATGCATTTCTGTATCTGAGGATTCACCCAACCAAGGATCAGGATTTAACCAACTGGGGATGTATAGTACTACGGTATTTACTTTTGAAAACAAATATGCATGTAAGTGGACCCATGTAGTTCAAACTCGTACTGTTTAAGAGTCAAATGTACTCTATCAAGGAGCCCGGCATTGGCTCTGTTGTCCCAGAAATCCAGAAAAGCCTTCTCACAAGGAAAAAGGAATGGTAGCAAAGTCAGGAAATTCTGAGCATGTCTATAAAATGGTATAATTGTGTATTTTTGCTTATGTATAATAAGTGTACTTTTTGGCTAATTTTTACTCTTAAACACTATTATTATGTTATTTGGAATTCAATACTTATTAAAGGTGCAATTTACCTTTTCTAATTCATTTTTGTTCTTCATAACACAGAAGAAAAGAAATTGAGTAAGCTTTCTATTCTCTTTTTAGTGCCAGGGTCAAAATAAAGTGATTTTGGAGAGAAAACAAAAACCTTGTGTCAGAAATCTTCTAATTGCAAGTAACGACAACTGGAGTCCAAACGACTTTCAAAAGCACCGGTGGGAGGGGATAGGGGTGGGGGGATGAGAAAGTGTCTTACACAACTAAAAAGTCCTGATTTTAAAACTCTAGTAAAATGAATTTCACACATGTCAGGTGAATTTTGGCATAAGGTGAGTTTTACGTGTGCGTGGTGACTACATGGTATATATATTTTAAATTTTCTATATATTATGATTTTTTTTTAACTTCTTAAACTTATCCAGTTAGGGAGAGACTGCCTCTCAATGGGCTAGACAATTCTTAGAAACAGTCTGTGATGGGCTTACCATTCCACAGCCACAACTCAGCTATTTGCCCCATATACTTTAGGAGGCAATATTCATCTGCTTTAATCATTTCAGGGCCAGATAACCAATAACGACTATACCTCTTAGCTTAGAGTTCATGGAAATTATCCAAGCTGGACCACCTAAAACTGTGTCCATCCTGTTTGACCTTTCCTGAAGAAACCCCAGTCAAGACTCCAGTCTCAGCTGTCCCCATATTTCTGGCACTTCCCCTGTGACCCTGTGTGGCATTTAGTGACCCTGTCTAAGACTGTGAGTACAATAAACTGTTTTCCTAAGACTTCTGTGGCGAAGCCTATTACACCGGAGAACACAGAAAGTGAATTGGTAGATGGATTGTTTTATCTCAGAGAACAGACATTCGGGCAAAGGAATTGTGTGAAGGTGACGTTGCAGGGAGTTATCCACAAGTTCTGTGATAATGATGAGTCACGACACGTACCTCATGAAGACTAGTCTGTGGTTTGACGTGCCCGGGAAGAACGGAGGGCAACAGGGGCTTGGAAGGACCTGGCCCACAATTCTCAGCTCCAGAGATTTCCAAAGGTCTCCTAACATGGTCCTATGAAGGTGCTGCCTTCAGCACAGTAGAGGGTCCACTGTGTGCATTGTAGAGAAAGTTCTAGACGTTGAGGATGTCCAAAACCTTTTACTTAAACAATGATTTCCTCACTGTAGTGTGTAGAGTGAGTGGCTCTTACTCAACCACCTGAAAATTAAGAACCATTGCATTCTTCTCTTTTCTTTAAAACGAACTAAATCTAATTCACTTCTCTGGTGAGGACAGAAAATTTAATCTTAGATGTTAGTAAGATTTTTCCCTCTCATTTTCTTTTTCCTCTCTCTCCTGACCTTCTTTCCACCTTTACTTCTGCCTTCTTTCCGTAGGCCCTTCAAGTTGTTCAGTCTTTAAGAATTCATATCCCAGAAAATTTTTATTATGCTTTGAAACAAAGACCTTCAGTGCTGTAAGGTACTGTTAGGATCCAACTACTTCTTTCAACAGAAAGGGGAAAAATGCATTAAGTACAAATTAATGATCAAAACCATTATATTGCCACGTTACCATGACATGTATTCCACAAACCATTAATATCAAGTTTCCTATAATATATGGCTTCTCCTCTCAAAAAAAGCACCTGGAGTAGATTGCCAAGGGAAAGTGTGTAAAATCTTTCCCTGGAGGTCTTAATGATAAGCCTGAGAATCTCCTAACCTAGAGGTCTAAAATTGCCTACAGTTCCTCAAATTCTGTCAGCTCTAGACCTTTCTATATGCCTGCCAACCTCTGCAAGGACCGCTTCCGCCTTTCCTCTCCACTCTTTACTCACTCATTCTAATCATCTAAACTCAGAAATTACCCTTCCCCATCCAAATGATGCCCACACATCCTGAGCTTTTCCTTTGGCATACATAGAGTTTGCAGATGTAATTTGTGCCCCATTAATTCGTTAACGTCTACCCTCCTTACCAGAGACTCAGACTAACGTGGCCAATGACCATGTTTAATCTCCAAATTCCAGCACAGTGCCTATTATATAAGGTGCTTCATATGTGTTTATCAAATAATTGAATGTACTTTCATTTCACTTGGTAGATAGAAAATGTCTTAGAAATGAAAGAGAAAAATTTGTTTGGAGAGCCTAGCGCTATGCCACACTTATTATTTTATTCCNGTTTAATCTCCAAATTCCAGCACAGTGCCTATTATATAAGGTGCTTCATATGTGTTTATCAAATAATTGAATGTACTTTCATTTCACTTGGTAGATAGAAAATGTCTTAGAAATGAAAGAGAAAAATTTGTTTGGAGAGCCTAGCGCTATGCCACACTTATTATTTTATTCCTACAGTAACCTGAAATGAGAGATGGCATTATCTCCATTTTGGCAGATGAAAAAGACTGAACCTTCAGAGCTTAAGTCACTTAAGATTATGGTCAGTGAAAGTGAAAGTTAGCCATGTCCAACTCTTTGTGACTCCTTGAACTATAACATTATAGTCAGTAGGTACCAAGAATATCTGGGTCAACAGTTGTTCATTTCTTCATGGTCCCATTGTCAAAGTGGTTTGTCTCTTTCAGCAATAGCCTCTGGAACAATGAAAGTGGGGAGTGCAAAATATATTTCTCCCTTAGGAAGAATAGACAAAAAGGATCACGTGGAGGAGAAAAAATAAGGGAAAAGACATTTGAAAAGTGAAAAGTAAAAGTGTTAGTCTTGTAGTCGTGTCTGACTCTTTGTGAGCCCATGGACTGTAACCCACCAGGCTCCTCTGTCCATGGGATTCTCTAGGTGAGAATACTGGAGTGGGGTGCCATGCCCTCCTCCAGAGGATCTTCCTGACCCAGTGATCGACCTGGGGTCTCCCGCATTAAACTAGCTCTAAAAGCCTAAAAAGAGGTGCCACTTTTTCTATATTTACCCTCTGCCTTCATCCTTGATAGGAAGCCAGGACTGAACCTGGATCTTGAAAGAGGACAGACTCAGTATGTAGCAGCAGGAAGTTCACTGATCTCTGATGACTGGTGAGCTTATTTCTACAAAGTTGAAGGGACCATCGCTATGCTAATGTTCAATCAGAGATTTCATTTTATTCCATGAAAGTGATTTTACTGAGATGGCTTTTTTTCCAGGTGGGAATGTAGAAAGCAGAAGACTGAACGAGGTTCATGGCCATCACTGGGCCATGAGGGGCATTTCCACCACTTGTGGAAATCAGCTTCTGCTGGCCCCAGCCAGTGCGACTCTGGCGGAGTGTGCAAAGTTCTCTCTGCTTTATGTCTGCTCCAGCTTTTCAAGCAAATGAAAGGATCATTTTTAGCGGGTGCCCTTGTCAGCTGTTTCTCTGAGAATAGGGCCTTTGATAACATTCAGAAAAAAAGTAATTGTGCCCCGCCCCTGCTTCATTTACATAACTGAGATTGATGAGCTGGGAAAGAAAGTGTTTACAGAGCAGGAAGATAGGAATTTCGGGATTAAGTAGGAAGCAAACCGAAATGAAGCTGTCTGGGGTAATTATGAAACACATACTTCATATGTTTTCATTAGATATTGCTATTATACTACACAAGGCAAAGGAGTTTGATTAAACTACAGTTCAGTATATAAATGCATGCATAAATTAGAGGGGAAATAGTTACTTCTTTATATTTCAAGAATTCTTCAGGGACATTCAATAAGCAGAAATTTAGTTATTAGGTATACTGCATTAGAATAAAACCGTGGTCATGCAAGGAGAGTGAAGTCATCAAGCAGATAACAAGTGAGCCCTCTAAACCTGACCAATAAAACTTAGTGATTTTTGTCCTGAAAAAAGGAAAAAGCCAAGGTGGCAATACGTGCTAAAGGTAAGAAACCATAACAACTTCACAGCTATTATTGTTATCTCCGGGAAAATAATATCCTTAAAATAATCTTAATGTAAATAATATGAAATAGAGTACCAATTCTCATCTGCTATTGTGATGTTTGTACTTTTTTTAAGTGCCCAAGACAAAATGAATGGCTTTTCACTGTGTCAGTACACCTGTGAGAAGGCCCTCAGTGAGTCCCTGTTATTCCTTAAGGAGGCAAGAATGCGTTTCATCTTCTCTGGTTAGTCCTTTATCCGTGAACTGTGAGAAAGCCCTCAGTGAGTCCCTGTTATTCCTTAAGGAGGCAATAATGCGTTTCATCTTCTCTAGTTAGTCCTTTATCCATGAACCGTCCACATCTGATCCTTTGGAGGCTCTGCCTAAGTCTTATTTTAGAATAAGATTAAAGGAGAAACAGGTTTCCTTTAGTCCCAGCCACAACATTCTCTCTCCTCCTCACTTATTGCTATGTTTCTTAGTCACTGTATCAAACTGAACTGATTTACTATATTCACTCAACAAATATTCTTTCCACAAATATTTGCCTGCTAAGTGAAAGACAGAATGTTTTACTTTCCGAGGGCTGTTGTAACAAATTACCACAAGCTGAAAACAAAGCAATGTGTTGCCTCACAGTTCTGGAGCCGGAAGTCCAAAATCAAGGTGTTGGCAGGTTGTTTCCTTCTGGAGACCTTGAGGAAAGAAGAGTCTCATCCCCTCTCCCAGCTTCTTGTGGCCGCTGGCAATCCTTGGCACCTCTGGCTTGTAGACACATGGCTCCAATCTCTGCACCTCTCTTCCCAACGCTTCCTTCCATTTGTCTTCTTTTCAGTGCTGGACACACTCTCACTGGGTTTAGGGTCCACTCTAGTCCACTATGATTTAATCTCCTGAACCTTATCTTTATTGTACCTGCAAAGACCCTTATTCTAAAAGAAGTCCCATTCTAAGGTGGCCATAAATTTGGGGGAAGAATTATTATATCCACAGCACAGATTAAATTAGATTTGGCTTAATAAATTATCAGAGCTTTAGATCACAAGTCTGGGCCTGCTCAACATCCCAGAGATATCTAGTGTGTTAGGTACATGGAGCAAAGTCCCGACTGAAGCTCATGACCAGAGCTTTGGCCAAATCCAATGATCTGATAGGGTAACTCTGAGCAATGTTTTTAAATGACAGATAGGAGGATTCTAGGTTTTGCAAGCGCTATGCAGGGATGGGCGGAGAACAGTTAGGGGACCTCTACATAAATGAAACAATACCTCAACTACAGTGGCTGGGATTTTTCCTGTTTTATGTATTGNATGTACTCTATCAAGGAGCCTGGCATTGGCTCTGTTGTCCCAGAAATCCAGAAAAGCCTTCTCACAAGGAAAAAGGAATGGTAGCAAAGTCAGGAAATTCTGAGCATGTCTATAAAATGGTATAATTGTGTATTTTTGCTTATGTATAATAAGTGTACTTTTTGGCTAATTTTTACTCTTAAACACTATTATTATGTTATTTGGAATTCAATACTTATTAAAGGTGCAATTTACCTTTTCTAATTCATTTTTGTTCTTCATAACACAGAAGAAAAGAAATTGAGTAAGCTTTCTATTCTCTTTTTAGTGCCAGGGTCAAAATAAAGTGATTTTGGAGAGAAAACAAAAACCTTGTGTCAGAAATCTTCTAATTGCAAGTAACGACAACTGGAGTCCAAACGACTTTCAAAAGCACCGGTGGGAGGGGATAGGGGTGGGGGGATGAGAAAGTGTCTTACACAACTAAAAAGTCCTGATTTTAAAACTCTAGTAAAATGAATTTCACACATGTCAGGTGAATTTTGGCATAAGGTGAGTTTTACGTGTGCGTGGTGACTACATGGTATATATATTTTAAATTTTCTATATATTATGATTTTTTTTTAACTTCTTAAACTTATCCAGTTAGGGAGAGACTGCCTCTCAATGGGCTAGACAATTCTTAGAAACAGTCTGTGATGGGCTTACCATTCCACAGCCACAACTCAGCTATTGCCCCATATACTTCAGGAGGCAATATTCATCTGCTTTAATCATTTCAGGGCCAGATAATCAGTAACAACTATACCTCATAGCTTAGAGTTCATGGAAATTATCCAAGCTGGACCACCTAAAACTGTGTCCATCCTGTTTGACCTTTCCTGAAGAAACCCCAGTCAAGACTCCAGTCTCAGCTGTCCCCATATTTCTGGCACTTCCCCTGTGACCCTGTGTGGCATTTAGTGACCCTGTCTAAGACTGTGAGTACAATAAACTGTTTTCCTAAGACTTCTGTGGCGAAGCCTATTACACCGGAGAACACAGAAAGTGAATTGGTAGATGGATTGTTTTATCTCAGAGAACAGACATTCGGGCAAAGGAATTGTGTGAAGGTGACGTTGCAGGGAGTTATCCACAAGTTCTGTGATAATGATGAGTCACGACACGTACCTCATGAAGACTAGTCTGTGGTTTGACGTGCCCGGGAAGAACGGAGGGCAACAGGGGCTTGGAAGGACCTGGCCCACAATTCTCAGCTCCAGAGATTTCCAAAGGTCTCCTAACATGGTCCTATGAAGGTGCTGCCTTCAGCACAGTAGAGGGTCCACTGTGTGCATTGTAGAGAAAGTTCTAGACGTTGAGGATGTCCAAAACCTTTTACTTAAACAATGATTTCCTCACTGTAGTGTGTAGAGTGAGTGGCTCTTACTCAACCACCTGAAAATTAAGAACCATTGCATTCTTCTCTTTTCTTTAAAACGAACTAAATCTAATTCACTTCTCTGGTGAGGACAGAAAATTTAATCTTAGATGTTAGTAAGATTTTTCCCTCTCATTTTCTTTTTCCTCTCTCTCCTGACCTTCTTTCCACCTTTACTTCTGCCTTCTTTCCGTAGGCCCTTCAAGTTGTTCAGTCTTTAAGAATTCATATCCCAGAAAATTTTTATTATGCTTTGAAACAAAGACCTTCAGTGCTGTAAGGTACTGTTAGGATCCAACTACTTCTTTCAACAGAAAGGGGAAAAATGCATTAAGTACAAATTAATGATCAAAACCATTATATTGCCACGTTACCATGACATGTATTCCACAAACCATTAATATCAAGTTTCCTATAATATATGGCTTCTCCTCTCAAAAAAAGCACCTGGAGTAGATTGCCAAGGGAAAGTGTGTAAAATCTTTCCCTGGAGGTCTTAATGATAAGCCTGAGAATCTCCTAACCTAGAGGTCTAAAATTGCCTACAGTTCCTCAAATTCTGTCAGCTCTAGACCTTTCTATATGCCTGCCAACCTCTGCAAGGACCACTTCCGCCTTTCCTCTCCACTCTTTACTCACTCATTCTAATCATCTAAACTCAGAAATTACCCTTCCCCATCCAAATGATGCCCACACATCCTGAGCTTTTCCTTTGGCATACATAGAGTTTGCAGATGTAATTTGTGCCCCATTAATTAGTTAACGTCTACCCTCCTTACCAGAGACTCAGACTAACGTGGCCAATGACCATGTTTAATCTCCAAATTCCAGCACAGTGCCTATTATATAAGGTGCTTCATATGTGTTTATCAAATAATTGAATGTACTTTCGTTTCACTTGGTAGATAGAAAATGTCTTAGAAATGAAAGAGAAAAATTTGTTTGGAGAGCCTAGCGCTATGCCACACTTATTATTTTATTCCTACAGTAACCTGAAATGAGAGATGGCATTATCTCCATTTTGGCAGATGAAAAAGACTGAACCTTCAGAGATTAAGTCACTTAAGATTATGGTCAGTGAAAGTGTTAGTTAGCCATGTCCAACTCTTTGTGACTCCTTGAACTATAACATTATAGTCAGTAGGTACCAAGAATATCTGGGTCAACTGTTGTTCATTTCTTCATGGTCCCATTGTCAAAGTGGTTTGTCTCTTTCAGCAATAGCCTCTGGAACAATGAAAGTGGGGAGTGCAAAATATATTTCTCCCTTAGGAAGAATAGACAAAAAGGATCATGTGGAGGAGAAAAAATAAGGGAAAAGACATTTGAAAAGTGAAAAGTAAAAGTGTTAGTCTTGTAGTCGTGTCTGACTCTTTGTGACCCCATGGACTGTAACCCACCAGGCTCCTCTGTCCATGGGATTCTCTAGGTGAGAATACTGGAGTGGGGTGCCATTCCCTCCTCCAGAGGATCTTCCTGACCCAGTGATCGACCTGGGGTCTCCCGCATTAAACTAGCTCTAAAAGCCTAAAAAGAGGTGCCACTTTTTCTATATTTACCCTCTGCCTTCATCCTTGATAGGAAGCCAGGACTGAACCTGGATCTTGAAAGAGGACAGACTCAGTATGTAGCAGCAGGAAGTTCACTGATCTCTGATGACTGGTGAGCTTATTTCTACAAAGTTGAAGGGACCATCGCTATGCTAATGTTCAATCAGAGATTTCATTTTATTCCATGAAAGTGATTTTACTGAGATGGCTTTTTTTCCAGGTGGGAATGTAGAAAGCAGAAGACTGAACGAGGTTCATGGCCATCACTGGGCCATGAGGGGCATTTCCACCACTTGTGGAAATCAGCTTCTGCTGGCCCCAGCCAGTGCGACTCTGGCGGAGTGTGCAAAGTTCTCTCTGCTTTATGTCTGCTCCAGCTTTTCAAGCAAATGAAAGGATCATTTTTAGCGGGTGCCCTTGTCAGCTGTTTCTCTGAGAATAGGGCCTTTGATAACATTCAGAAAAAAAGTAATTGTGCCCCGCCCCTGCTTCATTTACATAACTGAGATTGATGAGCTGGGAAAGAAAGTGTTTACAGAGCAGGAAGATAGGAATTTCGGGATTAAGTAGGAAGCAAACCGAAATGAAGCTGTCTGGGGTAATTATGAAACACATACTTCATATGTTTTCATTAGATATTGCTATTATACTACACAAGGCAAAGGAGTTTGATTAAACTACAGTTCAGTATATAAATGCATGCATAAATTAGAGGGGAAATAGTTACTTCTTTATATTTCAAGAATTCTTCAGGGACATTCAATAAGCAGAAATTTAGTTATTAGGTATACTGCATTAGAATAAAACCGTGGTCACGCAAGGAGAGTGAAGTCATCAAGCAGATAACAAGTGAGCCCTCTAAACCTGACCAATAAAACTTAGTGATTTTTGTCCTGAAAAAAGGAAAAAGCCAAGGTGGCAATACGTGCTAAAGGTAAGAAACCATAACAACTTCACAGCTATTATTGTTATCTCCGGGAAAATAATATCCTTAAAATAATCTTAATGTAAATAATATGAAATAGAGTACCAATTCTCATCTGCTATTGTGATGTTTGTACTTTTTTTAAGTGCCCAAGACAAAATGAATGGCTTTTCACTGTGTCAGTACACCTGTGAGAAGGCCCTCAGTGAGTCCCTGTTATTCCTTAAGGAGGCAAGAATGCGTTTCATCTTCTCTGGTTAGTCCTTTATCCGTGAACTGTGAGAAAGCCCTCAGTGAGTCCCTGTTATTCCTTAAGGAGGCAATAATGCGTTTCATCTTCTCTAGTTAGTCCTTTATCCATGAACCGTCCACATCTGATCCTTTGGAGGCTCTGCCTAAGTCTTATTTTAGAATAAGATTAAAGGAGAAACAGGTTTCCTTTAGTCCCAGCCACAACATTCTCTCTCCTCCTCACTTATTGCTATGTTTCTTAGTCACTGTATCAAACTGAACTGATTTACTATATTCACTCAACAAATATTCTTTCCACAAATATTTGCCTGCTAAGTGAAAGACAGAATGTTTTACTTTCCGAGGGCTGCTGTAACAAATTACCACAAGCTGAAAACAAAGCAATGTGTTGCCTCACAGTTCTGGAGCCGGAAGTCCAAAATCAAGGTGTTGGCAGGTTGTTTCCTTCTGGAGACCTTGAGGAAAGAAGAGTCTCATCCCCTCTCCCAGCTTCTTGTGGCCGCTGGCAATCCTTGGCACCTCTGGCTTGTAGACACATGGCTCCAATCTCTGCACCTCTCTTCCCAACGCTTCCTTCCATTTGTCTTCTTTTCAGTGCTGGACACACTCTCACTGGGTTTAGGGTCCACTGTAGTCCACTATGATTTAATCTCCTGAACCTTATCTTTATTGTACCTGCAAAGACCCTTATTCTAAAAGAAGTCCCATTCTAAGGCGGCCATAAATTTGGGGGAAGAATTATTATATCCACAGCACAGATTAAATTAGATTTGGCTTAATAAATTATCAGAGCTTTAGATAGCAAGTCTGGGCCTGCTCAACATCCCAGAGATATCTAGTGTGTTAGGTACATGGAGCAAAGTCCCGACTGAAGCTCATGACCAGAGCTTTGGCCAAATCCAATGATCTGATAGGGTGACTCTGAGCAATGTCTTTAAATGACAGATAGGAGGATTCTAGGTTTTGCAAGCGCTATGCAGGGATGGGCGGAGAACAGTTAGGGGACCTCTACATAAATGAAACAATACCTCAACTACAGTGGCTGGGATTTTTCCTGTTTTATGTATTGAGGTTCATTATAAAAATATGTTTGTAAAAGAAAATCCACTGCAAAAATGGTTGAAAATTAGTGACAAAAGTTCCATTGCTGCAAACACATATTTTCGAATAAGAAAGCATGTTATGGTTTTCAGAATTAGCTCAGCTCTGCCTGCAGTGCAGATGACCCAGGTTTGACCCCTGGGTTGGGAAGATCCCCTGGAGAAGGAAATGGCAACTCCCTCCAGTATCCTTGCCTGGAAAACCTCGTGGACAGAGGAGCCTGGTGGGCTGAAGTCCGTGGGGTCCCAAAGAGTTGGGCACGACTGAATGACTAACACTTACTTACTTAACTCCATCACTTTCCAAGGACCTGAAGAACTGACTAACAGAGTTGGGGAGTTTCAAGGGGTGTCTGTAGGGAAGTTCGAGACGCTGAGGTGCTACTTCACCTGGAGATCTTTTTTCATCACTGTTTGGAAACCAGCAGCTTCCAAAAAGACTGGAGTTATTGGTCATTATACTCTGAGAAAGGGCTTCCCTTATGGCTCAGACGGTAAAGCATCTGCCTGGGACCTGGGAGTCCCAGGTTCGAGCCCTGGGTCGGGAAGATCCTCTGGAGAAGGAAATGGCAACCCACTCCAGTACTCTTGCCTGGAAAATCCCATAGATGGAGGAGCCCGGTGGCTACAGTCCATGGGGTCACAAAGAGTCGGACACAACTGAGCAACTTCACTCACTTCACTTATACTCTGAGAACAGAGCAAAGCATTTTATAAAAGGTCCTCCTTGAATGCTGAGAGGGTGAACGTTATCAATTTAGAGTCAGGCACATTCACTGTCCTCATACTGGCAAATGCCTACTACACATGAGTACTATTGGGTTGTGATGTGTGGACTCAGGTCAAGGTTCCCTGGTGATTATTCAGGGAGTTGGGAAAGCTACTTTAACTTCCATTCAGGCTTCTCAGCTCAGCTCTTCAGCAACCCAAAGCAGTGAGATTGTTGGGGAGTTACAGAGGCTTTCTGGACTCTCACATCTGTTTATGAATAACCCCAAACTCTAAGCTAAGCAAATCTATTTAACTCACTGTAATTATAAATATGAGCTTTTATTATTCAAATGACTTCTTCATATGCCAGGAAAACCACCTTGCAAAGCTTATTAAGAACCACAGAATAGAAATCTTTGTTCTCAGAAATGACAGATGTCTTAAAGCAAAACAAAGCAAAATAATAATGTAATACCCAATCTCCCCCAAATGGCAGCTTTTTATACTAGACGAAGAATAGATATCTGACCTCCAAACCAGTGAGATGTCGGGAATGGAAGGAAAAAAAAAGGCCGCTTGCCAAGTCATCTTGATTAATAAGCGTCTACTCCAGTTAGTTTGGGATGCTTGCACTCATTGGGAAGTATCTCCAATGAGATCATGTGGAGTTTACTCTGAGGACCCCTCTCCTCACCCCTTCACCTCCCCCCTCCCCCTACCGTCACCACCAAATAAAGAGCCATTCTAAATTCTACATTGTCTTACATTACGTTGATCTTAAGGGCATTCTTAGTCATGCTGGATTCTCATTTTGTAGTTTCTAGTTAGTTTCATTGCCTGAATTTAAGTGTATTTCTTCGGAGATGGGACTAGAAAAGGGGGTTGTGTGTATGCTTCCATCAGCGTTGTCTCATTTCATCATGAGCTTAACCGCGGGCACCAGTGGCTTGGTCATGCAGCTGCAGTGTCTGAGTGATAACAAGAGAGGTGAGCTTATTTCAAAAGGTGAAGCAGTGGGATCACATATTCCTTTCAAGCGATAGTCCAGGTAAGTGATGAGAAGCTCTGGGTAAAATTCTGCTGCCATTTACTCACTGGCAACATCAGGCATGGTCCTAGGCTCTTGGTCATAAAAATTACATAGATCAACACGTATACAGTGTTTGGACCTCTACCCTGCACTTCGTAAATGTTAACTACTAGACAAAGCAGAAAAGGGCTCCTGCATCATCTTCATGATCAATCAACCAATCCATTGGTTAATTTCAGATACTGGTATGAAATAAATAAGAAAGGGACCAAGTTTCAGTTGGAGAAAAAGCTCGATGTGAGAGATCTTAGAAAGGAAAGAGGACCGCTGGAGGAGGCCGAGAGGAGATCAGGCGAGGGAGTCATGTGGGGGCCAGATCATAAGAGGCCTCCTGGTGCATGGTAAGGAAGCTGGATTTCACCCAAATGGAGTGAGAATCCACTAGAAATTACATTACGAGATTCAGGCCTTAAAAAAGTCCTTTGTTGTATGGACTATGAGTTGTAGAAGGGCAGAAGCAGAATTAGGAAGGCTGGTCAGGGGGTCCACATCATGAAAGAGCACGGGGTCTGGAAGTGGGAACTCTGTGGCTTACAGCAGTGGGGTCACAGGTCCTGAGGCCTGCTTATCTTATTCAGAAGCATGAGAAACAGCAGCTCTCACCTGCAGGGCTGTTGTCAGGATGGAAGATAATGTGTGTGGAAACGTCTGCTGAACTGCAATAATAATATCAGTTCTTAAGACTATGACTGCATGCGTGGGTACTGAGTCACTTCAGTCATGTCCGACTCCGCGACCCTATGGATCGTAGTCTGCCAGGCTCCTCTGATCATAGGATTCTCCAGGTAAAAATGCTGGAGTGAGTTGCCGTGCCCTCCTCCAGGGGATCTTTCCAACCCAGGGATCGAACTCACGTTTCTATGCCTCCTGCCCTGGCAGACGAGTTCATTAATTACCACTAGAGCCTCCTGTGGGCTGTGTTGTGCTTAGTTGCTCAGTCGTGTCCAACACCTTGCGACCCCATGGACTGTAAGGCTCCTCTGTCCATGGTGTTCTTCAAGCAAGAATACTAGAGCGGGTTGCCATGACTGTCTCCAGGGGATCTTCCCAAGCCAGGGATCGAACCCAGGTCTCCCAAATTGCCCTGAGATTCTTTATCATATGAGCCACCAGGGAAGCGTGACCTGGGAAGCCCTTTCTATGACAACTACTTAGAATTATGTTGTTAGGTTCTCACACTATGTACACAGAATCACCCGAGGCATTTATCCAAAGTACAGAGATTGTACTTCAGACTTATTTCCACCCACGTTTTCTAGTCACCCACACTGTTCTGACAGCAGCATTGCAGTATAGTTGGTAGCAGTGTGCTGCTGCGGCAAGAGAGCCTGTTGTCAAATTCTGGTTTTGCTTTGACAGTTCTCTTTACCTCTCTGTGGCTTAGTTGCCTCATCTGTAAAATGGGAATTATATAGCACTTCTTTTATCAGATTTTTGAAAGGTTAGTGATTTAGTACATAAATAGAAGAGAAAGTGAAAGTGAATTCGCTCAGTTGTGTCCAATTCTTTGTGACCCTGTGGACTGTAGCCTACCAGGCTTCTCCATCCATGGGATTTTCCTGGCAAGGGTACTGGAGTGGGTTGCCATTGCCTTCTCCAGGGGATCTTCCCAACCCAGGAATTGAACCCAGGTCTCCCACATTGAAGGCAGATGCTTTACCCTCTGAGCCACCAGGGAAGCCCCAAATAGAAGAGAATGAGCCACTAAATGAATGTTGACCATTATCACTTTCCAATAAATGTATGGTGAGGCACAGATGTTAGTGTGGAATGAAATCACTCAAGACTGATCCTTTGATATGCAAATACGTAGTCCTTGTTTGTAAGGTGTTCACAGAGGTGACAGACAAATAGATCGATATTTGCAATGTCATAATTGGCACAATAAACATTAAAGAAAGAACTGGAGTTCATAGAACATTTGTGTTGATTCGTGACTTTTGGTTTTAATTTGAATTCCTTACTGATTTCTCTCTCTCTCTCTCTCTTTTTTTTTTTTTAAAGTTAGGGCCTAGTTTACTATTCTTCTATCTTTAGATTTTTTAAACCTGGCTAACTTCAACGACAGTTAAAATACCATTTAAATATTTGGTTCTGAGAAATGAGCCCAGGAGAAGGAAAAGGACTGCAGAAGCTCTACTCCCTTTATTTTTCTCATTGGCTTCCTCCTAGTTTGTGTTCCAGTAAACATTTATATTTATAGCTGACTGAATAAGCTTGCTTCAGCTTTAAAGAATTCGATGCGGTCTGGCTTTAGATATGGAAACATTAGCAAAGCTGAGACTATGACTATCAAGCTGAGTGTAAACTGGAGTTGGAGAAAGAATCTTTAAGTTTAGCTTTGGGGGTGGACTTTTAACTTTTCTGTTGATTTGTAACTTCAGCAGTGGATCTTGAATGTTCCATGAAGTAATTTATTAGGCGCCCTTTGTCATAGAGGGCATGTCAATTTTGTTATGGGCTTCCCTTGTGGCTGCGGGAGACCTGGGTTCGATCCCTGGGTTGGGAAGATCCTCTGGAGAAGGGAATGGCTACCCACTCCAGTTTTCTGGCCTGGAGAATTCCATGTATAGTCCAAGGGATTGCAAAGAGTTGGCACAACTGAGCGACTTTCACTTTCACTTTCAAATTTTATTATTTACCATTGATTTATAATTTTGCATTAATTACTGCTATACAGCAAAATGATTCAGTTATATGCCGGGGTCCAGCCCCAGTGGATCCAGGATAATTCGAAGGGGAGACGGAATAGGCGTCCTAGGAAAGAACTTACTTAATTACAGATATAAAGGGAGATTAGAAAACAATAGTATAGTAGGAAATATTAGTGGAGAAAAAGAGGCTGAATAACTTGGTTTACGTGGGATACCAAAAAAGCTTCGAGACAAGAAGTTTGCACCACCTACATAGGCCACAGGTGTCTTTCCGTTCTCCCAAAGGAGAGGAGGCACTGAGGCCTCCCCGGTCCGATCTTAGAAGCCCAGGCAGNCTTTGCATACGCCAAAGCCTCCTTCCTCATGACCTTTACCATGGGCAGAGTTCCTCACACTGGCTCCCGGCAGTTATACATATATACATTCATTTTAAATATTATTTTCCATTATGGCTTATCATAGGATACTGAATATAGTTCTTGGTACTATACAGTAGGACCTTGGTGTTTATCCTGCATGTAAAAGTTTACATCTGCCAACCCCAACCTACCTCTCCATACTTCCCCCAGCCCCCTCTCTCTTGGCAACCACTAGTCTTTTCTCTAGAGGACATGTAAAATTTTGTATGTTTCCCAAGGACAAAGCATATACAAAAATGTAATATATACCTATCTATCAAGTGGGAAGTAGTGGAGCAAAGATTCTGAATGCTGCAGGGATTTAGAGAAGGAAAATGGTCAGGAGAAGCTTCATGAAGGATGTGATTCTTGAGCTGTGCCTAGGAGGGAGATAAGGAAAAAAAATGTATATTTTGATAAAAAATATTCTAGTACTTGATAAGTATAGGGTATATAACCAAAAATTAATCACTTTTCTTTTTAAAACCCATCATATAGTGGGAGAATGTTTTTGAAGTTATAATCCATGCCTATATCTCTGGAACTTATTCCTTCATCTTGGACAAATCATATTATGTACTATTTTACTTTCTTAAGTTTTAAGGGAACAAAACACCTTGGCATCAGAATAAACCTCCTTAATCCTCATTTTCTGATTTTCACATTGAGAAGAATGAGTGGCATATTTAGACAAAGAACTGGATGGAAAATGTGGTTGGATTAATCCAAATGGTGTACATATTGGAGACTTCTAACCAACACCCCTTGATGGATCACAGCCTTGTTGTGGTGAAGGGGCTTGTGTAACTCAGTGAAGCTGTGAGCCATGCTGTGCAGGGTTACCCAAGATGGACAAGTCATAGTGAAGAGTTCTGACAAAATGTGGTTTACTGGAGGAGGGAATGGCAAACCACTCCAGTATACTTGCTGTGAGAATGCCATGAACAGTATGAAAAGGCAAAAAGATATGACACTGGAAGGCGAGCTCCCCAGATCAGAAGGTGTCCAATATGCTACTGGGGAAGACCAGAGGGCAATTAAAATAGATCCAGAAATAATGAAGCATCTGGGCCACCCAGCTGTGGATGTGGCTGGTGGTAAAAGTAAAGTCTGATGTCGTAAAGAATAATATTGCATAGGAACCTGGAATGTTAGGTCCATGAGTAAAGGTAAATTGGATGTGGTCAAGCAGGAGATGGCAAGAGCCGGCATCAACACCTTAAAAATCAGTGAACTAAAATGGACANTGGGCCACCCAGCTGTGGATGTGGCTGGTGGTAAAAGTAAAGTCTGATGTCGTAAAGAATAATATTGCATAGGAACCTGGAATGTTAGGTCCATGAGTAAAGGTAAATTGGATGTGGTCAAGCAGGAGATGGCAAGAGCCGGCATCAACACCTTAAAAATCAGTGAACTAAAATGGACAGGAATGGATGAATTTAACTCAGATGACCATTATATCTACTACTGTGGGCAAGAATCCCTTAGAAGAAATGGAGTAGCTCTCATAGTCAACAAATGAGTCTCAAATGCACTATTTTGGTGCAGTCTCAAAAATGACAGAATGATCTCATTTCATTTTCAAGGCAAAAAATTTGACATCACAGTAATCTAAGTCTATGTCTAAACCACTAATGCTGAAGAAGCTGAAGTTGACTGCTTCTGTGAAGATCTGCAAGACCTTATAAAACTAACACCAAAAAAACCCCAAACATGCCATTTTCATCATAGGGGACTGAAATGCAAAGGAAGGAAGTCAGACCTGGAGCTGACTGTGGCTTAGATCATGAGCTCCTTATGGCAAACTTCAAGCTTAAATTGAAGAAAGTAGGGAAAACCACTAGGCCATTCAGGTATGACCTAAATCAAATTCCTTATGATTATACAGTGGAGGTGACAAATAGATTCAAGGGATTAGATTTGGTGGACAGAGTGCCCGAAGAACTATGTATGGAGACTCATAACATTGTACAGGGGACAGAGACCAAAACCATCCCAAAGAAAAAGAAACGCAAGAAGGCAAAGTGGTTGTCTGAGGAGATTTTACAAATAGCTGAGAAAACAAGAGGAGTGAAAGGCAAGAGAGAAAGGGAAATATATACCTCCAAAATGCAGAGTTCCAGAGAGTATCAGGGAGAGATAAGAAGATCCTTTAAAATGAACAATGCAAAGAAACAGAGGAAAACAATAGAATGGGAAAGACTAGAGATCTCTTCAGGAAAATTAGAGATATCAAAGGAAAATTTCTTGCAAGGATAGTCATGATAAAGAACAGAAATGGTAGGGACCTAACAGAAGCAGAAAAGATTAAGAAGAGGTGGCAAGAATACACAAAAGAACTATACAAAAGAGGTCTTAATGATGGGAAAAGCATCATGGTGTGGTTACTTATTTAGAGTCAAACAATCAAACCATCCAACATGGAATGTGAAGTCAAATGAGCCTTAGGAAGCATTACTGTGAACAAAGTGGAGGTGACTGAATTCCAGCTAAACTATTTAAAATTCTAAAATATAATGCTGTTAAAGTGCTGCACTCAATATGTCAGCATATTTGGAAAACTCACCAGTGGCCATAGGACTTGAAAAGTTCAGTTTTCATTCCAATACCAAAGAAGGGCAATGCCAAAGAATGTTCAAAATACTATACAATTGTGCTCACTTCACATGCTTGCAAAGTAATGTTTCAAATCCTTCAAATTAGACTTCAATAGCATGTGAACTGAGAACTTCCAGATGTTCAAGCTGGATTTAGAAAAGGCAAAGGAACCAGAGATCAAATTGCCAACATCCATTGGATCATAGAGAAAACAAGGAAATTCCAGAAAAATATCGACTTCTGCTTCATTGACTATGCTAAAGACTTTGTGTGAATCACAACAAACTGTGGAAAATTCTTAAAGAGATGAGAATACCAGACCACCTTACCTGCCTCCTGAGAAACCTATATGTAGGTCAAGAAGCAACAGCTAGAACCGGACATGAAACAGCTGCCTGGTTCCAAATTGGAAAGGAGTACGTCAAAGCTGTATACTGTCACCCTGCTTATTTAACTTCTGTGTAGAGTACATCATGTGAAATGCCAGGCTGGATGAATCACAAGCTGGAATCAAGAGTGCTGGCAGAAACATCAGCAGCCTCAGATATGCAGATGATGCCACTCTAAAGGCAGAAATTGAGGAGGAACTAAAGAGCCTCTTGATGAGGGTAAAGAAGAGAGTGAAAAAGCTGGCTTAAAACTTGGTATTTAGAAAACTAAGATCATGGCATTCGATCCCATCACTTCATGGCAAATAGATGGGGAAAAAGTGGAAACAGTGACAGATTTTTTTTTTCTTCTGCTCCAAAATCACTGTAGATGGTGACTGCAGCTACGAATTGAGAAGGCACTTTCTACTTGGAAGGAAAGCTATGATAAACATAGACAGTGTATTAAAAAGCAGGGACATCACTTTGCCAACAAAGGTCTGTATAGTCAAAGCTATGGTTTTTCCAGTAGTCATGTATGGATGTGAGAGTTGGACCATAATGAAGGCTAAGTTCCAAAGAATTGGTGCTTTTGAACTGTGGTGCTGGAGAAGATTCTTGAGAATCCCTTGGACTGGAGGGTGATCAAACTAGTCAGTCCAACAGGGAATCAATCCTGCTTATTCATTGGAAGGACTGATACTAAAGCTGAAGCTCCAGTACTTTGGCAGAGGATACGTTGGTTAGATAGCATCACTAACTCACTGGACATGAATTTGAGCAAATTCCAGGAGGGAGTGAAGGACAAGCGAGCCTGGCATGTTGCAGTCCATGGGTTTTTCAGAGCTGAACATGACTTAGTGCCTGAACAAGAACAAACCCAATAGAAGTAGATGATGGTTACCCTTTAAAAAAATACCACTGAGATAAAATTGAGTCTCTGAGAAGCAAATGCCATCCCAGATTTACATACTGAGTATTTAGCCAAGTCAGAATCATAGTATATAATACTTCCCATTCTATAGCACCACATTTTCCTTCCAAATGTGATCCATGGCTATCTAGCTCATGTTCGTCTCCTCAGTACCAACTGCATCCTTGTTTATCCTGATATCCACCCAAATTGACTGTGGAAGGCTCTCAGAAGGGCCCTTTGAATGACCAAGTCCTCTTTGACTTTGTAGAGCATTTAATATAATCATCCATTTCCCCTGTGTATTTCCTTCCTAAGTGGGCTTCCTTGGGGCGGCACAGTTGCACTAAAGTCTTTTCTTTGTAAGATTTGGCTGTTCACATACCACTTTTTTCCCCCATTTCTGTATTCTATCTCTACTATGATTTAATCAATAATTTTATTTATGTCCTCACTTAAAAAAAGCCTAGATCTATTAAACAAAAAGAACCAATGCTAATACTATAACAGAAAAGCCAGTATCATCTGTCATAACCAGAAGATAAATATTATATAAATAATATTTGATAATATAATAATAAATATAAATATTATTTGATAATATAATAATAAATATAAATATTATATAAATAAATTTATATTCAAATAATATTTGAATAAAATAAATTCTTAAATTCTCAACCAGTTTTTGCTGAAGTCTTTGATCCTGAAATCCTCACTCTTTTTCTTACAGAGGGGGGTTAACATTTTGGAAAGAAGTGTTTCAATCCTTAGTGTCTTTTGGAAACTTTCTCCTTAATATTATTCCAAGAATGGAAATAATGTTCTCTCCATACGACAACATCAAATTCATGTACTCTTCTCCTTAAAATAATATTTTTAACCACTGGTTATCTTGGCCTCACACTTCAGGAAATACAAGCATATAGAATAAAACATAAATCTCTCAGCCTGGCAGAGAGGCCAAAAATACATCTCAATTTATTTTTTCTAGCATTGCTATTATCTGTCTACGTACACTCTATCCTGCAGTACAATTCAAACTTTCTCCCTTCCCAAACACATCTGGAACTTTCCATATCTTGCTCACACTTTTTATCTACCTAGGATGTCATCTCAAATGCTCTATTCTCTACCTATTTTCAAATGCTGCTTGGAGCCTTTCTTGATTTCCTAACAAAGCAATTGCCTATTTTAAAGTTTCTAGAATGTACAATTCCGTTGGGCCACCTCTTAATCAGACTCATCACCCAGTATTGCAAAAATTATCAGCATTTTTCCTTGGTATGAGAGGCAGCTATCCTTGAGGACTTAATTTGGATGAGCAGATGGGTTGGTAGCTATTAGGCACTTAGAAAATGTCCCTAGACTTGTATAGGTGGGTTGGGCTGGGGTGAACCTGGCTTTCAGAGTTTAGTTATGCCATCTGATAGAAAGGAAACTTATCTGGGAATCAGGATATTTAAATCTGCACTTGGTCAGGTTGTCTCTGGGCAATCAACTATTTTCTCTGATCATCTGTGATCATAACAGATCTGTCCCTGTTTACATGGAGTGGGAGAAGTCTGGGCACTGGTGAGAACCATGCTGAGGGAAGAAGGGGGGCTGGATGGAGCACCAAAGGGAAGTCCTACCTAAGGTGGCCACTGGTTATCATTTTCCCTGAGTACCCAGGCTCTTGGTGTCCAATAGCTTTTTATAAGAATGAAGGTACTAAACTGTCTCCTTTAAAAGACAGAATGCTTGCATTCTGGACTCAATCTCCTTTAACGTCTCATCTTTAAACCTCTTGTTCCTCATCTATAATAGAGAAATAATAGTGATGTTCACCTCCTAGGGTTCATGTGATGATTAAATGTGATAATGTGTGGAATATTTAATTAACATTAAGGATACAGTAAATGCTCAATAAAATATTAGCTTATTATTCTTGCATATTAAACTATATCCAAAAAAATATGTAAACATTTCAGATCAAGCATAAAACACATAAAGCAAATTTCACGTATAACTTTTATTGTGCAGAAAAGTTGTTAGTGTCAGTCTATGCCTCCCTCTCTCCTCTGGCCTGTCTTTCCATGGCTTCTGATATCAGTGAACTAGTGACCTGCAAGCACTTAACTGAAACGTTGCTTCTCTTCATAGAATCCCATAGAAACAAAGCCCTAGGGAAAGCCTGGAAGAGCCTGGAAGGGGCAGCCTGAGGGGGGAGGGAGGATGGAGGGGGGGGGGGG
>SJYA01001923.1:203162-246144 GCA_006410615.1 Neotragus moschatus | reverse complement strand
GGGTGGGTCTACACGGCAGGCAGAGATCCTTTCTCCAGATCTTGCTCATCTGGTCCAGACATGGTTATTTTACTTTCTGGATAATTTTAATCTCACCCATGACTATGTTGGGCTCAGATGGTAAAGAATCTGTCTGCAGTGCAGGAGACCTGGATTCGAGCCCTGGATTGGGAAGGTTCCCTGGAGATGGAAACGGCAACCCACCCCAGCATTCTTGCCTGGAGAATACCATGGACAGGGAAACCTGCTGGGCTAAGTCCATGGGGTCACAAAGAGTTGGGCATGACCGAGAGACTGATGATTTATGTTTGTGCTCTAAGTCAGCAGTTAAGTATTCAAGATTTTGTTGGCCACTGAGCCCCATTTCCTTATTGACGGAATGAAAAGACATAAGACTCTTTAAAAGCTGTATTTGATTAGCCACTATTCCTCCTCCTCCGTCATTTTTTGTTTGTTTGTTTGCTTCTGCCTTTTGGCCTCTTTTTTTCCTCTCCCTTCCTCCTCCAGCCGCCTCCACACTTTGCCCATAACCATTTAGATCTATTACTGGTTTCTTGGCTGTTTGTTTCATCTGACCTTCTGCTCATGGTCCATGCTGAAATTTGACTCATGGATCTTCTTTCTTATTCCTCTCGATTTCACTCCATAATAACTCTGCCCTGCTTGTTATTTCTCCAGGATCTCCTGTCTCATTTCCTTCAACAGCTTCAGTAAAATGGATNTGGCTGTTTGTTTCATTTGACCTTCTGCTCATGGTCCATGCTGAAATTTGACTCATGGATCTTCTTTCTTATTCCTCTCGATTTCACTCCATAATAACTCTGCCCTGCTTGTTATTTCTCCAGGATCTCCTGTCTCATTTCCTTCAACAGCTTCAGTAAAATGGATAGCTACTGCGTCCAATCCCTCTCATCACTTTTAGGCAGTCATTATGCTTAAATATTTAGTCTCTATTGATTTCCACTTGCACATAACAGTTTAGTTAAGACCGTGATGTCAAATATCCTTTATAGCCTTTTCTTTCCTCTTTTTCCCTTGTCACGCTTCTTTTGCTCCTGCATAGAATTTCCTCAGAAGAAATGCCTCTCTCTGTATCTTTTTTCTCCTTGCCCCATAAGCTTTCTGCTTCACTACTTAACATTTTTCCCTTCTTTCTCTGCTTACGTTAACTATCGCTTTTCTTATTTTTTTTCCCTCCTTTTTCATACTTAGGAACATAACTGCTGAGTCCTTATACAGTCTTCTGATTTAAAGAAGCTGATGAAGAAGTCTTCAACTGCCACTACTCCAAATTTTCTGCTATGCTGTGGTAGGACTGCAAATGGAATGTTCAGAATTAGGTAATATATAAAGGACTACTTTGGTAAGTTATCCACACAAGCTAGAATAAAGCTAAATGTTATTCTTATAAGCAGAACTCTGGCCATAATACAGATGACTGCCTGGGTCTCTGAATTTGAAGTTGTAGTGTGGTAAAGAGCTTTGCTATGTAAAGTGTAGTCCATCTTTAGTAGCAGCTTTGACATCACCTAGATGCTTGTTAGGAATGAAGTCCCTTTGGTTCCAACCCAGACACACACAACCAGAATTTGCGTTTTTAACAGATGCGTACACATTATAGTTTGAAAGCACTGGCATCGAGAAGAGCCTCCTTAAAATTCAGATCCGTTCAGCTGTAGCACTTTTTAGGCAGACTTTGACTTGGACTCTTTGAATTTCAGTTTACTTACCCATGAACTGTGAGTAATAATATAGAATCATGTAGTTTGTCTTAAGAAATAGAAATAAAATGTGTATAATTCTTACAGTTGGTAAACAGTAGATTATACTTATGGATTTCTTAAAAGATAAAACTAGGAGGGATTTTAGTTTCTCTGACTACATTTTAAGTCTGTAGTCATTAAAAGGAAAAAGCCTGGTTCGAAAATGCTGTCATTTCCCCTCCTGCTATCTGAAACAACACCGCACATTTCTCAAGCCATATAGATGAAAGCCAAATTATTTTGTGAGTTATAAAGATAGTAAGAGATGCTAAGCAAATGTTTAAAATCGTGTATACAAAGCAGACAAATGGATTAAATGTTAACTCTTGCCACCATTTCAGAAACTCTCCTAGTAACAAGAATAATGCCTGGAATTGGGTTTGAGTCTCAATTAATTTCCTTTTTTTGTGTGTGTGCCAGTACCTTATTATCTTTTTTTTTTTTTTTCTATGTTCATTTTTAAAAACTTATTTATTGTATTGGTTTCTGCTATGTATCAGCTTGAATAACTCATAGGTATATGTGTTCCCTCTTTCTTGAACCTTGCTCCTCCCTCCCACCCCAACCATCTGAGCTTGGCCAAGTCACAGAACATTTCAGGGCCTTGGTTTTCTAACCTATAAAATTTGAGAAATAATAATTAGTACAGTTACTCTGGGGCTTCCCAGGAGGTGCTGGTAGTAGAGAACACACCTGCCAATGCAGGAGACTTAGAGATGAGGGTCCAGTCCCTGGGTCTGGAAGATCTCCTAAAGGAAAGGCAAAGCAACCCACTCCAGTATTCTTTCCTGGAGAATCCCACAGACAGAGGAGCCTGGTGGGCTACAGTCCATAGGGTTGCAAACAGTCGGACACAGCTGTAGCAACTTGGCATGCACTCAGGGTTGCTTTGAGAATCAAATAAAAATAAAGCAACTTTTAAATTATATATTTGTCCATCTATCCATCCATTTGACAAACATTTATTAACTGCCTATTACATTTTGGGCACTGGGAAAGGAACTAGGCATGTAAAAGTGAAGAAGATATAATCCTCTCAAAACAGTCACTCTTTTAAGAAAATATCTATAAGCCCTAGCTACTATAATATTGGACTTCCATGGAGGTAAAGAATTCGCCTGCAATGCAGGAGGCCCTGGTTGGATTCCTGGATCAAGAAGATCCACTGGAGAAGGGATAGGCTACCCACACCAGTATTCTTGGGCTTCCCTTGTGGCTCATCTGGTAAAGAACCCTCCTGCAATGAGGGAGACCAGGGTTTGATCCCTGGGTTGGGAAGACTCCCTGGAGAAGGAAATGGCAACCCATTCCAATATTCTTGCCTGGAGAAATCCAGAGACAGAGGAGCTTGGCAGGCCACAGTCCACTGGGTCACAAAGAGTCCAACACGACTGAGTAACTAACACTTTTCACTGTAATGTTGAACACATAATAGATGTCAGATAACATACTAAACACATTATGCTGTTTTACTTGCTTCTTAGGAAAACTGAGGCTTAGAGAGGTTAGATAACTTCCCAAGGGTATTCAGGGAGGCAGGGTCAGACACAAGCTACAATAAACCCCAGGAGCATAAGCTATAGAGCAAGTTCTGTTTAAAAGTTAGCAGCTATGATCATGGCAGAGGGCAGAACCCAAACTAAATGGCTTTATTGGAAACTTCCCTGACCCCGGGGTTCCTTGTCTTACTTCTTTTCTTGAGAAATGAGTTCCTTTCACTGTGGACTGTTTCTCTTGTTACAGATGCTTCCCAGCTGGAATTGGGATGGCAGAGTCACCTGCAGAATGTTGAGACTCACTCTCTTTCCCTCCCCAGAAGAAAAAAAAAAAACAATTTCTGTGGTTAAATTTCATGTGCCTTTTAACTCTCCAACAGTCATTTGGTCTCTGCTGTTTCTATTCTGTGGATGAATTTATTTTATGGTTATTTCCCTTTTAAAATTTAAAGACACGTATCTTCCTGAAAAGAACAAAGGAAGAAAAACAACTTGTAAATTATCACAAGAAAAACCCCTGCTAAAAGCAATAAGTTTGCTGACAGATGGCAGAATCAGTTGAAAAGCGAGTACCATATTTACTGAGTCTAACCCATTTAGGAAGCCAAAAAAGTGTTATCTAATTCTATCCCCTGTGTATGTGTATGTTTTGGAATAAACAGATGCCTAATGAGAAATGTGTCTAGTATAGTTTTAGAGGAACCTGGATAAACCCAGGTTCTGGTTCAGGGTTTGAGACTGTGCACATTTGAGTCTATCAGATTAAATTGTCAGAGTAAAAATAGCATGAAGATGTTGCCAAAGAAACATTATTTTTTTAAAAAGTACCTTAGAATTATTTTACCATATAAATTTGCTTTTAAAAATCCCTCTATTACGTAGCTTTATATCAACTACAAATTACTACAAAAGACACATGTCATGTCATCATTAGGAAACCTGGAATGGATGCCCAGCTAGTGTAACAGATTCGTATATTATCAAACTTTTTAAAAAACATTCAAAAATAAAGTGAAAATAACTCTCCAAAACATACATTTGTTATATTGTACAAGACATAGCTGAGACGTGGCCTTCCCTCCTCACCTCTCTCCTCCACCACCTAAAAGAAAGAAACGCTGATCCTATGACTGTGTTTTTTTGGATACTTTTGAGATTGTGTAACCAGACGAAGATATATCAGGACCAAGCCTAAGCCACAAGGCACAAGTGAAGTCAAGGATACTGTACGTATGAAAAGAACTGAGTGAGCACATGAACCATGGTTTCTGGAAAGTGGACTTATTGCTTATTGTTCAATCCCTCTGAGAGTTTCCCCAAGTGAAACACCAAGAGCAATGAGTCACAAAATGTCAGCAGGAGTACAGATCTTCCTCCCTAGGCAACCAGGTTGTCACGGTTGTCCAGTCACGGAGAAAAGCCAAGGGACTGCTCTTTTTGGACTTAATTCTTTGCTTCCTCCCTCCCTCCCTCCCTCCCTCCTTCCCTCTTTCTCTTCCTCTCCTTCTTTCATTCTTTCTTTCCTTCCTTGTCTTTTAATAGAGAATGTGGAAACAAATCATCAATTAATATAACAAAGTAAACTTTAAAATAAGGTCTATTGCTAGAGAGATGAAGAAAAACATAGCATAATGATAAATGGCTATGATGAGTGGTTCAGCTTACTAAGAACCCATTATGGTCCTAAATGTGTAGGCATCTAATAACAGAACTTCAAAGTACATGGAGGCAAAATGAGAGAAATAAAAGCCAGATAGAAAAAGGACTCCATCATAACTGGAGATATTAACAATCCCTAGTCAGTAATTGATAGAACAAGTGAACAGCAAAGCAGAAAAGATAGACATGAATGGCTACCAACTGGACCTAGTTCATGTTTATAGAAGCCCACACCTAGAAGCCGCAGAACATGCATTCTTCTCAAACACGTATGGAACATGAGGTATCTCACTGGGCTTGAATTTTCATTTTTGTAATTCATGAGCATGTGAAAGTGAAGTGAAGTCGCTTGGTCGTGTCCGACACTTTGTGACCCCATGGACTGTAGCCTACTAGGCTCCTCCATCCATGGGATTTTCCAGGCAAGTGTACTGGAGTGGGGTGCCATTGCCTTCTCCAGAATTCATAGTATCTATGCTGATTTTTGTCTACTTGGCTGTTGGCATAGATACTATTGGTGCCCTGACCAGATCTGCTTCACTAGCACTGTGCTTCTGTGATTCAGTTGCTGCTGACAGCGGACTCCTGTCTTTTCTTAGAGGCTTGCCATTGGCTGATGGGAACCAGCTTATTTCACATGTTAGCAAGATAATCCTAAAGGAAATCAGTCCTGAATATTCACTGGAAGGACTGATGCTGAAGCTGAAACTCCAATACTTTGGCCATCTGATGCAAAGAACTGACTCATTGGAACAGACCCTGATACTGGGAAAGATTGAAGGCAGGAGGAGAAAGGGATGACAGAGGATAAGATGGTTGGATGGCATCACCAAAGTGATGGACATGAGTTTGAGTAGGTTCTGAGAGTTGGTGATGGACAGGCAAGCCAGGCATGCTGCAGTCCATGGGGTCGACTGAGCGACTGAACTGAACTGAACTGAAGCAAGGTAATGCTCAAAATCCTTCAAGCAAGGCTTCAACAGTATGTGAATCGAAAACTTTCAGATGTGCAAGTTGGATTTAGAAAAGGAAGAACCAGAGATCAAACTGCCAACATCCATTGGATCATAGGAAAAGCAAGCGAATTCCAGAAAAAAATCTACCTCTGTTTCCTTGACTATGCCAAAGACTCTGACTATGTGGATCATAACAAACTCTGGAAAACTCTTAAAGAAATGGGAATACCAGACCACCTTTCCTGCTTCCTGAGGAACCTGTATGCAGGTCAAGAAGCAGCAGTTAGAGATGGAACAACAAACATGGAACAACATACTGGTTCAATATTGGAAAAGGAGTACAGCAAGGCTGTATATTGTCACCCTGGTTACTTAACTTAAATGCAGAGTACATCATGAGAAACGCTGGGCTGGATGAAGCTCAAGCTGAAATCAAGATTGCCAGGAGAAATATCAATAACCTCAGATATGCAGATGACACCACACTAATGGCAGAAAGAGAAGAGGAACTAAAGAGCCTCTTGATGAAAGTGAAAGAGGAGAGTGAAAAAGCTGGTTTAAAACTCAACATTCAAAAAATAAGATCATGGCACCCGGTTCCACCACTTAATGGCAAATAGATGGGGAAACAGCGGAAACAATAAGAGACTTTACTATCTTGGGCTCCAAAATCACTGCAGATGGTGATTGCAGCCATGAAATTAAAAGACACTTGCTCCTTGGACAATAAGCGATGACAAAAAACAACATTAAAAACAGAGACATATCTTTGCTGACAATGGCCTGTACAGTCAAAGCTATGGTTTTTCCAGTAGTCATGTATGTATGTGAGAGTTGGACCATAAAGAAGGCTGGGCCCTGAAGAACTGATGCTTTTGAACGGTGGTGTTGGAGAAGACTCTTGAGAATCCCTTGGACAACAAGGAGATCAAACCAGTCAATCCTAAAGGAAATCGACCTGAATATTCATTGGAAGGATTGATGCTAAAGCTGAAGCTCTTATACTTTGGCCACCTGATGTGAAGAACTGACTCATTTGAAAAGACCCTGATGCTGGGAAAGATTGAGGGTGGGAGGAGAAGGGGAAGACAGAGAATGAGATGGTTTGATGGCATCACCAACTCAATGGACATGAATTTGAGTAAACTCCGTGAGTTGGTGATGGACAGGGAGGCTTGGTGTGCTGCAGTCCATGGGGTCACAAAGAGTCGTACGCGACTGAGTGACTGAACAACAGCAACAAAATCTCACTCTGTAGAAGGCATCCTGCTTAGAACTGGAAGAACACAGCATCTTGCCAGAGGCAGCCCGCAGCTAGACTGACTGACCTAAGGGTGCAACAGGCCAGTTGCCTTGGGTCTGGGTGGGACAAACTGTGGGTGGGAGCCAATTCATATTGCAGATCTTCCTGTAAGATCAGGTGAGGCCAGATATAAACAAACAAGCACACAAAGTCACAAAGTGCTTAGCTTTTCCTCTTTCCCATGCCTGCTGGGGATGGGAGCTATGTGTGTGGAGGAAGGCAGTGAGGCGGTGGGCATTGCCAATGCTTCCGTTTCAGTAACATAGGAGAAGTAGGGGGATTAGGTTCAAGTCTACTCACTTGGGTTTGAGGCCTTTGTTTCTTTAAGGCATAATTGCTAGTAGTGACAGGAGAGGATCTGTAGGCTGCCTTTTCTAAAAAAAAAGAATATATATATATATATGCATTATAAGCACAGAAAAGCTTTGATTTTTCTTTTTCTTTTCTTTTTTTTTTTTGATTTGAGTCCTAAAACCTTTTTAAACCCAAGGTTACTAGTCAGTTTGCGTTACCCTCTTAAAATAAATATAGCTAATTCTGCAAATACAGTCAGTAACAGAGTTTTCAAGTGGTAGCCAGTGTTCTTCCCTTTCCTTTTAAAGTAGAAAATGTTCTACTTTATGTAAAGGTCTCAGAGAAGATTCTTGACATTCTTCTAAGTTCAATCAAGATCCAAGTACAAAGATTCTTCTTTCTTTTTTTTTTTCTTTCCAGTAATTTGCTGAGCTGTGCTGTGCTGTGCTGCTTGGCAAGCTACTTAACCTTTCTGAACCCGAGTTTAGAAAACTTCAAAATACTTGACACATTTCTCTGGAGGCGCCAGTGGAATTAGCAAATGATTCAGCAAATGGGTTTCATGATTCCTGGAAAAGTAAGCTCATACTTTTTATAAGCACGAGCTAGTGAAAATAAGTCTTTTCAAACACTTTGCTCATCTATCCTAATGTACTATTTTAAATGAATATGCCAGGTTTTCTTTCTTTATGTGTTCATTTTACCTATGCTTTCCCTCTGTCTAGAAAACCAACCTATATAGCCTTCATTTGATGAAATAAGGTCTGAAAAAGCTAAGCTTTGAGCAGTTTAATCCTTTCTAATTTTTATTTTTCTGATTGAAACACTAAAACATATTTGATTTTTTAAAACTTCAAATGTATGTTTGACTTAGATCAGGAGTCAGATTTGGTTTAAGGGCTATAGCTGGACAACCTGTGATTTAGCTGGTAGAAGAAACCATATCTAACCCCACACCATACACAGAATCTCTCTTTTTCATTCACTATTTATTTGTGCTTTGTTTTATATGCTTCAGGAGGTTTTTGCTCCTATATTTTTAATGTACCATATTCATTTCAGAGAAATGAGCTATACATAATATTTTAAAAAAAAAGTGAAAGTCATTCAGTCGCATCTGACTCTTTGGGAGCCCAAGGACTATACAGTTCATGGAATTCTCCAGGCCCAAATACTGGAGTGGGTAGCCTTTCCCTTCTCAAGCAAATCTTCCCAACCCAGGAATCAAACTGGGGTCTCCTTCATTGAAGGTGGATTCTTTACCAACTGAGTTTTCAGGGAAGCCCTAGGGTAATTATATAAGTATGAGAAGTACTTGTCTCCATCTGACTCATCTTTGCCACTGCCCCCCAAACAACTGACTCTTCCTCTTTTCATTTTCAAAATTTGAATTTTATCCTTAATTGTTTTAATCATATTTTTACCTTCTCTTGAAAACTGTTTTTTCAAACATTTTATTTTCAAAAATTTCAAGCCTATGGTGAAGTATAATTAATACTCATATAACATTCACCTGAATTCACAAATTATTAAAATTTTCCCACATTTACATTCTTTCTCTTACATTTACTTTACCAAAATGTTTGAAAGTTGTAAACATGCAGACATTGTGACCTTTGACCTTTTATTCTTCAACACATTCACCCTTGGTACTTTCCAGGTTGTGCAATGGTAAAGAATCTGCCTGCCAGTGCAGGAGATGCAGAAGACACGGATTCCATTCCTGGGCTGGGAAGATCCCCTGGAGAAGGAAATGGCAACCCACTTCAGTATTCTTGTCTGGAAAATCCCATGGCCAGAGGAGCCTGGTGGGCTACGGTCCATGGGGTCACAAACAGTCGGACACGACTGAGCCACTGAGCTTGAATCAACAACATACACCCTTAGAACAAGGATAATCTCTGCCACTCCATCCCCACCTTGAAGTAGAACCCAAGTAAGGATCACATTTGGTATTTATTTGTCAAACATCTTTGTTTCCTTTTAATACAATTATGCCTTCCTGACTCTATCTGTTTGTTCTTCAGAACATCAACATTTTTATGAACGTAGGTTACTTGGTATGTAGAATGCCTTCAAAGCTGGATTAGTCCAGTGATTTCCTCATTATTGTATTCAAGTTAAACATTTTGGCAGGAGTGTTACCTGGGTGCTGTCTCGGACTTGTTATTGCATCCCGCCAGGAAGTTTATGTGTTTGTCTCATTTTAGTGATGTTAAGTTGGAATATTTGGTAAAGGACTTCCTCCCAGCTCTCTCTTTGCAACCAAGAAGTCCTCTGTGGTAAAATATGTTGAAATTAAGTGAATAAACTGTCCTTCAATAATGTCCCAATTTGGTATTTGAATAAAAGGATGGTTTCCTAAGTTTTTAATTTCTTTCACATGTATTTGTTGTTATTCTTAGTTAAATGAAAGCTTTACCTTCCGCATCTCCACTTTTTGTGGAATATTATTATGATCTCCTGGATTTTTAAAATTCAATATGTTATAACGTAGCGTATGTTTATTCTTTCTGATGCTCAAATTTTAAGTGGTTTGACCAGTGTGAGGCTTCCCTTGTAGCTTAGCTGGTAAAGAATCTGCCTGCAATGCGGGAGACCTGGCTTTGATCCCTGGGTTAGGAAGATTCCCTGGAGAAGGGAAAAACTACCCACTCCAGTATTCTGGCCTGGAGAATTCCATGGACTCTATAGCCCATGGGATCACAAAGAGTAGGATACAACTGACCTCACTTTCACTTTGACCAGCGGGACCCCATCGAGCTGGCTTTTAAATCTTTGGACAGGTCTCCATCACCTTTTGGGCACTTCAATGCAGGATTTTCCAGATTTTGTATATTCCCTAACTGTACTTGGCATCAACAATCTCTCCAAGGAGCTTCGTTTTCTTTCGGAGAAAGACACTGTTTTGAAACCAAATCCTTTTGCTAGTTTTGCTCATTGCTATTGGGGTTGTCATTTCTTCTAGCTTATTTCAGTGGACAGTTTGGAATGTAGATCATTAAAAACATGGTGAGTATATGGGGTCCCTTCCATTTACATTCATCACTGGAATTNTCTTTCGGAGAAAGACACTGTTTTGAAACCAAATCCTTTTGCTAGTTTTGCTCATTGCTATTGGGGTTGTCATTTCTTCTAGCTTATTTCAGTGGACAGTTTGGAATGTAGATCATTAAAAACATGGTGAGTATATGGGGTCCTTTCCATTTACATTCATCACTGGAATTATTTGTCTTCTCCTCTTTCCATGTTTATATCACTTTTGCCCCATGGGAGAACCCTGATTCCAAATACACCATTCTCCTTCTGTATGGGTTCTTGTGGAATATAAAGCATTTAGATTATGGTACTGATTAGTAGCAAACCCACTAGGTAAAGTTTACAATTTCTTTGCAATTCTCTTTTTGTACTATCTCACCAAGAATAAGCAGTCAAGGTGCTGTGTTTACAAGTAACTTAATTTAATGTTTCCTGTGTGTTTATGCTATCAATTTGATTAAAAATTAGGTTTATTTGTTTCTGCTTGTATTTAACTTTGTGGTTAACTTTGTATATCTTTTTTGATTTAATTATTTTAATTAAAAATATTTTAAAGCTCAAATGTTAAAACTATATATATAAAAATATATTCAAAGATATCCCTATTTCTAGCTCTTCTATGACTTTCTTTACTCTTGTACATAATAATTATTATCGGATAGTTTAGATTATCTAGTTTTAGGTTTTTGTGAAAGTTAGTATTAATAGCATCTATCCACTTACTGTATATACTCCTATTTCTTTCTTCTTTCTATGTGTACTCATATGCGTCTTTCTTTTGTAGCTTGATAGGACATCCTTGAAATCACTTCTTACCACTTCATAGAGATTATCTCATTCTTTTGCATTGCTGTATGAGTCCATGTATAGAGTTTTACACAGCTCAATTAGCCTTCCTTTAGATGTTTGGGCTATTTCCAATATTTTGTTGTTCTGCATATTTCTTCAGTGAATAATCTTGTGCATGTCTGTCTGTGTTGCCTTTAAAGATAATTAATTCTTATCTTGGGTACATAGTTTTAATTGTCACCTAAGAGATAATAAAGCTGTGTTATAGGGTTGGAAGGAGAGGAAGGGTTCAGTGGAGCTGAACATGAAGTAAGCAGTAGGGCCCTAGAAGCAGAAGAGAAAAGGTGATAGGTCGGTCGTCAGCAGAGTCCTCTCCCTAGTCCGCGCAGTGCCTTCCAAGATGGCAGAAACCATGGAGGAGGGATTCAGGGAGGGAATGGAAAGGGGCCGTGAGGACTCTCTCCTTGGACATCTAACAGATTTCCTGGGGACTGAGAAGACTTGGAATGAGTGGATTCTTTGAACAACAAAGCCACCCCTACTCTCCAAATACTACTCGGGCTTGGGGAAAGTCTCATCGTGTCGGTGGCCATGATAGGTGCAAGCACAGAGTTTGTTCCCAAACTTTTATGATTTTTAAGCTCTCAGAACTCTTTTGTAAACTTAGGAAGGAGGAGGAACACTGTAAATATTACTGAGATTGAATTTGCTACCACCCTGGAGGGACAGGAAAATAAAGACACAGGATATTTCTTTGTCCCACTGCTGTGAAGTGAACTCATTTCTATTGCTAAAATGATTGTTTTCATGTGTATATGTGTGTGTTTACTGAAATAGTATAGCACTCTAAATATTTACTAAAAGGTATAACATTTCTCTTATGACTTGTTTTTCTCACTTTACAAAATATTTTGAAGCATTCTGCATTTTTTTTTTGAACACCTGCATAGTATTTTACTATGTGGATATATGCTTTTTTTTTTCTTGATAAGCTACTATTAGGATAAATAAGTGCTAAGATAGCAATGGAGTTTTACATAGATTTTTTAGAAGCAATTTTTGCAGCTGATTGTGCAGCTCTAAGGAAGTTTTAGTTCTAAGAAACTTTGCATTCATGATTTTCACAAGGAAAATAATTATACAGTGTTCTTTGTATTTTTACAACATTGACAGATGGTGAGTGAACAGCCTGGGAGGAGGAGAAGTGACCCAACTTGCCTCTGCAGTGTTCAAAAAGATATCAAAGCAAGAGGCAGACACTCCCAGGGCCAAAGACTGTGTTTTCTTTTTCACTCATCTCATTCAAATTGATCACAAATTGCTTTATTACATTCTACTGTGTCAAAGTAATTCCTATTTACCTTCATATTGAAGAAATGTCTTAGCCTATGACAAAATGATTTCCTCAGTTCATCTGAGGTTGAAAGGAATGGGTAATAAAAATTGTTCGGGAATCTGTCATAGGCATCATAACAATATATGGAACTACAGAATATTTACTATTCAATATGAAAAGGCAAAAGTAAACATTCCAATGAGCATTATCTTGTGGGCTGCAGAAGTAGTTAGGGTAAATTCTTAAGTGATTCCTCACCACCCTCTGAATGTACACAGGAACTCCATTGTTTTGTACAATGCCAAATTTAAGTTGTGATTAATTAAACAGCAATATAAAGGACATTCTGTATTGCTAGTGAGAATCATTTTGTCCATTTTTCCTTTTTGTTTTTTTTAGCATATCTGTGTAACTAGTTAACCTCTAAGGTAGAAACTTTGACACCTAATTTGCATATATTCTTGAAAGAAAAAGGTTTTCTAAAGCATAGAAAATAACTTATACCTCATGGGGTGGGAGGGTAGAGGAATTCTTTTTCAAATATCTCAGATCCTAAAGAGAAGTTAAACATGGATAACAGCAACAACTGGAAAATGTTAGAAAGAGCACACAAATTAAAATCAGAACGTTTGAGCTGAGGTTCTAATTTTTTCATTAGCAATGTGACTGTGGGCAAGTCACTTTCATCATCATTATTTGATAAAAAGTGTGTATGGGAGAAGTGTTGGACTAGGTGATTGTCAAGGTCCTAGTGATCATTTTGCTTCTCCTGGAAACAAGTTCTGCATGAAAGTAATATGTGTTTAAAAGAATGTAACGTGACTTAGCAGTCCAAAAGCTTCTCTAATATTATGTAGCTGTTTTTCATTTATTGATAGCATAATTCTAAAAAAANCAAGAATGCTGGAATGGATAGCCTATCCCTTCTCCAGTGGATCTTCCTGATCCAGGAACTGAACCGGGGTCTCCTGCATGGCAGGCATATTCTTTATCATTTGAGCTACCAGGGAAGCCCCTGACACTAAACACTCTTAAACCCACTACAAACTTACATGTTATCTCCAATTGACAGGCCAAAAACATCACTCTTGATTCCCAGCAACCAAATTATTTTATTCTCCCATTCTTCCGTGTATCAACAATGTGCAATCATTTGCCTACCTTCTTAAGGGGAAGAGTTGATTCATCCTTTCCCTTAAACCTTTCACTGAGTCTATCATCAAAGCGTTTCATTTCTAATTCAAAACATGTGGCAAATCTACCCACTTCTATCATCCTAGATCCAAATATAATCCCTGCTCAAATGGTCTCCCATAACAAATCACAAACTGGACTCATAATTACTAACAGTTGACAGTGAACTTTTAAAACAGAAGCCAGAAGTTTCTTTAAAAAAAAAAATTATATCATGAATTTCTTCTCTCTGAAAGTCTCCAATGACATCCATCATATTTGGGGCAAACCCCAAATTTCTGTGACCCATAAAGTCTTATTACTCAGTTTCTGCTTTCTAATCCTCCAACCTCATTGCAGAACACTTCCCACCCCTCACTACACCTCAAATATCTTAGCTCTTATCTTTGTCTCATGTTTCTAGACTCTTCCTCCAAGTTTCAAATGACATTTTTGATTCAGGTTTTAACTCAGCCATCACTCTGGTAGGAAGCTTTCCCTTATCACATTATTGAAACATCTTCAAGTTAGGTCAATTTTATTTTAACCCTCGATAATAATTTGGTAAATAATTATATATATTACATAGTGTAGTGCATATTGTTGTTCAGCTGCTCAGTCATATTCAACTCTTTGCAACTTCATGAACTGCAGCATGCTAGGCTTCCCTGTCCTTCACCATCTCGTGGAGTTTGCTCAAACTCACGTCCGTTGAGTGGATATATAGTATATATTTTAATATACACACATAATTTCACATACTTGCTCATTTTCTGTCTTCTATTGGTTTTTCATATGTCTCATTTGAGGGTAACTACCCCAGTACTCTTGCCTGGAAAATCCCATGGACGGAGGGANCTCGTGGAGTTTGCTCAAACTCACGTCCGTTGAGTGGATATATAGTATATATTTTAATATACACACATAATTTCACATACTTGCTCATTTTCTGTCTTCTATTGGTTTTTCATATGTCTCATTTGAGGGTAACTACCCCAGTACTCTTGCCTGGAAAATCCCATGGACGGAGGGACCTGGTGGGCTGCAGTCCATGGGGTCGCTAAGAGTCAGGCACGACTGAACGACTTCACTTTCACTTTTCACTTTGATGCATTGGAGAAGGAAATGGCAACCCACTCCAGTGTTCTTGCCTGGAGATTCCCAGGGACGGGGGAGCCTGGTGGGCTGCCGTCTATGGGGTCGCACAGAGTCGGACACGACTGACGTGACTTAGCAGCAGAGGCAGCCAGGGGGATAGGGACCATGTTTTCCATATCGATGGCTCTAATTCCATAGCCAAGTACACTGCATGATTTATAGGCACTTAATAGCTGAGTGATTGGCTGGATGAAAAACTTTTATTTAATTATTTGATCACTGTCACTCTTTTCCCCTACAAATTGCTGTAGAGGACGCCCAGACTTTCCTCTAGGGACTCCAGCTTCCTTATCTACCGCTAGATTTAGAGAGATGATTCAGATGCCTTTAGGCATAGCGTTGCTTCTCTTAACTACATTGTGTTTATCAAATTTTCTTCTTAAAGCCAAGGAGTTAGAAATGATACTGGGAACAAGTTCAACAGTTTCAAACTTAATATCTCCAGCATTCACCACAATTTGTGTCTAGGATGGCAGAAGAGAAGTGGGTGTCCACTGGGTTCTTTCCCTTATGTGTGCACCTTTTGCTACAAGTGAAATAATCATGTGGGCATCACTAATCCCAAGAACTGCATTTGCCAATGAATTACATATGCATTTTGAGGTCTGTAAGGCACCAAGAGATTAATGCCCAGATTTGCACAAGAATTCCACTGGGGACCAAATCTGACACACACACACACACACAAAACAAAAAAAAGACATCACAGCTCAGTTCAGTCACTCAGTCGTGTCTGACTCTGTGACCCCATGAATCGCAGCACACCAGGCCTCCCTGTCCATCACCAACTCCCGGAGTTCACTCAGACTCACGCCCATCGAGTCAGTGATGCCATCCAGCCATCTCATCCTCTGTCGTCCCCTTCTCCTCCTGCCCCCAATCCCTCCCAGCATCAGAGTCTTTTCCAATGAGTCAACTCTTCTCATGAGGTGACCCAAGTACTGGAGTTTCAGCTTTAGCATTATTCCTTCCAAAGAAATCCCAGGGCTGATCTCCTTCAGAATGGACTGGTTGGATCTCCTTGCAGTCCAAGGGACTCTCAAGAGTCTTCTCCAACACTGCAGTTAAAAGCATTGATTCTTCAGCGCTCAGCCTTCTTCACAGTCCAACTCTTACATCCATACATGACCACTGGAAAAACCATAGCCTTGACTAGACGGACCTTAGTCAGCAAAGTAACAGCTCTGTTTTTGAATATGCTATCTAGGTTGGTCATAACTTTTCTTCCAAGGAGTAAGCGTCTTTTGATTTCATGGCTGCAGTCACCATCTGCAGTGATTTTGGAGCCCAGAAAAATAAAGTCTGACACCATTTCCACTGTTTCCCCAACTCTTTCCATGAAGACATCACAGTCTAGTCTAAAACCACATTGAGAACTGCCCCTTAGGGGTTCCCTGAGGAGGCTTCAGCTTTATGAGACGGTGGCCCTTATCGCAGTGCTTCTACCTAACCAAGCCGCCCTTGCCTCCTCCTTGTAAGTACCCTTCTTTGGTCTTGATCCCAAAGGACAGCTGTGTTGCTGTCATCCTTTCTCTTCTCAAATGAGACTCAGGAATCACATATATTTCAGTGACCTCTTGCGTTTGAGGTGGAATGCTGCTGCTGCTGTTGCTAAGTCTCTTTAGTCGTGTCTGACACTGTGTGACCCTATGGCAGCCCATCAGGCTCTGCTGTCCACAGGCTTCTTTAGGTAAGAATGCTGGAGTGGGTTGCCACTTCCTTCTCTATGAGGTGGAATGGAGGTGTGTTTAGCTGCAGTTTGCTGTGAATTAGTCCTAATCTGACTTGAGGAGTTTCTAATTTTTAGTGCTGTACTCTGCTACACCTTGCCAGAGGACAGATTGAAGAAATTGCTTCAATACGCACGTAAAACACCCGGCCCCTTTATGGTGATGTGTAGCTAGAGCTCCACATGTGAATTCTAGAAGCTCATTGCTGCTGCTGCTGCCAAGTCGCTTCAGTCGTGTCCGACTCTGTGTGACCCCATAGACAGCAGTCCACCAGGCTCCCCAACCCCTGGGACTCTCTAGGCAAGAATACTGGAGTGGGTTGCCATTTAAGCTCATTACAATACTATAAACTGGTTTGTNGAGCTCCACATGTGAATTCTAGAAGCTCATTGCTGCTGCTGCTGCCAAGTCGCTTCAGTCGTGTCCGACTCTGTGTGACCCCATAGGCAGCAGTCCACCAGGCTCCCCAACCCCTGGGACTCTCTAGGCAAGAATACTGGAGTGGGTTGCCATTTAAGCTCATTACAATACTATAAACTGGTTTGTATACCAGTATCTAGCAATTCTCTATAAAGACCGATCTCTTTCTGGCCAGAATCTTTTTTTTTTTTTTTTTCTGATAGAACATGGTGACCCTCATGTAGCTTCCACCAGTCCCCAAGTGGCAGCAACAGTCATCCTGCCAGAATTTCAACTGTTTGACCCAACTGCAATTCTGTATTCTCTTCTCTCATCCTTAGCATGGGTTTCTCACTGGTTTCTCTCATTTTGGGTAGCACGCGGTCTCAATATAGTCTCAAAGCCTGGCTAATTTCTTGTGCAGGCAGAGGTAGACATGATAGTGAAGTGCACACCCACTGCCTCAAATTCATTTATTCCATCTCTTCAAGTATCCACTTGTCCACCTTACCGCAATGCCTTCCCTCTTCTTGCGTTAGCCTCTTATCTGGTCTCTCTGCATCTGTCATTGCCCTTAAGAACCTCTTGAACACCTTATACTATGACATCTTCAAGCCTTTGCAATGATCATGTCTCTTACTTGCTTAATGAATTTATTTGTATTTTTACTGGAGTAGAGCTGCTTTTGGAGAAGGCAATGGCACCCCACTCCAGTACTTTGCCTAGAAAATCCCATGGATGGAGGAACCTGGTGGGCTGCAGTCCATGGGGTTGCGAAGAGTCGGACATGACTGAGCGATTTCATTTATACTTTTCACTTTCATGCATTGGAGAAGGAAATGGCAACCCACTCCAGTGTTCTTGCCTGGAGATTCCCAGGGACGGGGGAGCCTGGTGGGCTGCTGTCTATGGGGTCGCACAGAGTCGGACATGACTGAAGCGACTTAGCAGCAGCAGCAGCAGCAGCAGCAGCAGCAGAGATGCTTTACACTGCTGCACCAGTTTCTGTTGTACAGCAGAGCAAATAAGCCATATGTATACACGGGTTGTTGTTGTTTAGTTGCTCAGTTGTGTCTGACTCTTGGGAGCCCATGGACTATAGGCCGCCAGGCTACTCTGTCCATGAAATTTCCTAGGCAAGCATACCTGAGTGGATTGCCGTTTCCTTCCCTAGGGGACCTTCCCTACCCTGGGGTGGAACCCATGCCTCCTGCATGGCAGGGCTATTCCTTACCACTGAGCCACCTGGGCAGCCCATGTATGTATGTATGTCACCTCTTTTCAGGCTTTCTCCTGTTTTGGTTTCCACGGAGCACCAAGTAGGGTTCCCTGTGCTACACAGGAGGCCCTCACTGGCTATCATTTCTATGCATAGTAGTATACACATGTAACCCCAGTCTCCCAGTTCATCCACTCCCCGGCCCTTTCCCACAGCGCTTGTTCTCTATGTCTGCCTCTCTAGTTCTGTTTTGCAGATAAGATCATCTATGCCACTTCCCTAGATTCCACATATATGCATTCATATACAGTATTTGCTTTTCTCTTTCTGACTTCACACTGTATGACCATCTCTAGGTGCCCGCACATCTCTGAAAATCAGTTTCATTCCTTTCTATGGATGAAGAACGTGCCATTGGATCCATATGCCACATCTTTACCCAGCCCTCTGTTGGCTGACATTTAGATTGCCTCCATGTCCTGACTCTCGTAAATAGTCCTGCAATTAACACTGGGATGGAAGCATCCTTTTGGTTTATGGTTTTCTCTGGGTTTGTGCCCAGGAATGGGTTTGCTGGGTCATAAGATAGTTCTATGTTTAGTTGTTAAAGGGACCTCCACACTATTCTCCTTAGTGGTTACATCAATTTCCATTCCCACATCGGTGTAAGTACACTCTTCTGCACACCTTCTCTAGATTTATTGTTTGTTGACTTTTGAATGATGGCCATTCTGACCAGTGTGAGGTGTTACCTCGTTGCAGTTTTGATTTGCATTTCTCTAATAATTAGTGATATTTGTCAGTTGCCTCATTTGCAAATATTTTCTCTCGGTTCTGAGTGTTGTCTTTTCATCTTGTTTATGGTTTCCCTTGCTGTGCAAAAGCTTTTAAATTTAATTAGGTCCCACTTGTTCATTTTTGGTTTTATTCTTTTACTCTAGGAGGTCAGTCAAAAAGGATCTTGCTGTGATTTATATCAAAGTGTGTTCTGCCTATGTTTTCCTCTGAGATTTTTTTAGTGTCTGGATTAACATTTAGGTCTTTAACCTGTTCTGAGTTTATTTTTGTGCATGGTGTTTGAGAGTATTTAATTTCATTCTTTTACATGTAGCTGTCTGATTTTCCCAGTACCACTTTTTGAAGCCTGTCTTTCCTCCATTGTATATTTTTGCGTTCTTTGTCATAGTTTAGGTGACCATAGGTGCAAGGCTTTATCTCTGGACTTTTTATCCTGTTCCATTGATCTGTATTTCTGTTTTTATACCAGTATTATGCTATGTTGACGACTGTAGCTTTGTAGTATAATCTGAAGTCAGGGAACCTGATTGCTCAAGCTCCGTTTTTCTTTTTTGAGATTTCTTTGGCTATTTGGGATTTTGTGTGTGTGTGTGTTTCCATACAAATTATAAACATTTTTGTTCTAGTTCTGTGAAAAATACCATTGGTAATTTGATAGGGATTACTTTGAGTCTGTAAACTGGCTTGGGTAGTATAATCATCTCATGATATTGATTCTTCTAGTCCAAGAACATAGTATATCTCTCCATCTGTTTGTGTCATGTTTGATTTCTTTCATCAAAATCGTATTATTTTCCAAGTACAAGTGTTTTGTCTCCTTAAGTAAGGTGTATTCCTAGGTATTTTCTTGTTGTTGCAGTGGTAAATGGGACTGTTTCCTTAGTTTCTCTTTCTGATTTTTCACTGTTAGTGTTTAGGAATGCAACAGGTTTCTGTGCATTATTTTTATATCCTACAACTTTCCCAAATTCATTGATTAGACCTAGTAGTTTTCTGGTGGCATCTTTGGGATTTTCTATGTATAGTATCATGTCATCTGCAAACAGTAACAGTTTTACTTCTTCTTTTCCAACTTGGATTCATTTTACTTCTTTTTCTTCTCTGATTGCCATGGCTAGGATGTCCAGAACTATGTTTTATAATAGCGCCAAGCATGGACATCCTTGTCTTGGGCTTGATCTTTGAGGAAATGTTTTCAGGTTTTCAGCATTGAGAATGGTGCTTGCTGTGGTTTATCATATACGGCCTTTAATATGTTGATGTAGGTTCCCTCTATGCCCCCTTTATGGAAAGTTTTTATCATAAATGGGTGTTGAATTCTGTCAAAAGCTTTTTCTGTATCTATTGAAATTATCATATGGATTTTATCTTTTAATTTGGTAATATGGTATATCACATTGATTGCATATATTGAAGAATCTTTGCATCTCTGGGATAAATTCCACTTGATCATGGTGAATGATCTTTCTAATGTGTTGTTGGATATGGTTTGCCAGTATTTTGTTGAGGACTTTTGCATCTATATTCACCAGTGATATTGGCCTGTAGTTTTCTTTTTTGTGATTTCTTTGTCTGGTTTTGGTATCACACTGGTGGTGGCCTGGTAGAATGGGCTTGGGAATATTCTTTCCTCTGCAATTTTTTGAAAGAGTTTAAGGATAAGTGTTAGCTCTTCTCTAAACATTTGAAAGAATTTGCCTGGGGAACCATCTGGCCCTGGACTTCTGTTTGATGGAAGACTTTTTATCACAGTGCCTGCTCTTTGGTGGATGGAGTCCTTTGCTTCTGATGGCCAAGGCTGCATGAAGTGGTGTGTTTTGGTGTATCGGTGAGCTTAGTGTGTCTTTAGGCAGCCTGTCTGCTGATGGGTGGGGCTGTGTTCCTGCCTTGCCGGCTGTTTGGCAGGAAGTGTCTAGCACAGGACCCTGGAGATGGTTGAGTAGAGCCAAATCTTGGTGTCGAGATGGCGTCCTCCACTCGAGTTCTCACGGATTAATGTTACCTGGGGTTTGGGATTCTCTGGCAGCTCAGGGTCCTAGAATTGGTCCTTCCATTCTGCAAGCCCAGACCCGAACCCTGGCCAGGGAACCTAGAACCCACAAGATGCAAAATACTGCCAGAGAACAAAAAAAGAAAAGGAAAAAACCCAGACAAACAGAACCCACGACAAGGAGCAAAAGCAAAACGAAGAACAGCAACAACACATGTACACACACAAACAAGAAGAAAACAGACAAGTCAAGTTCAAGACAAATGAGTAAAAATGAAACCAAAGAAACAGAAACAAAAAGACAGATAAAAAGAACTAGAACAGGAAAAAAAATGTAAAACAATAATAAAGTAAAAATAGAAACATTTAAAAGATATTTTTTAAAGTTTTAAATTAAATTAATAAAAACAACACCAACAACTGAACAAAAGGAAACAGAAAAAGAATAATAATAAGGAGAGTATTTTCCCAGGGCTTCCTATGTCAGTGTTCTTGCTCCCGCAGTGAGCCATAGCCAGCCCATTGAACTTTTTAATCATTTCCCATTGTCAGAAGTTAGGAGAAAGACCAAAATCTGTATGTGACCTTTAACTAGGGTGATAATATAATTTCCTTAGCAGGCTGGAGTGCATTTAAGAATGAAAGGGTATGTTATTTTTTTATTGGACAGCAGCATAAACTGAGACTACCTTGGGTTTTCTGAGGCTAAGACATGCCACGCTGAACCTCTCCCTTTGCTCATCGCTTCCTCTTTTTCCAGCCTCACGTTTCAGCTTGCTTGCTCTTGCATTTTACCCTCAGCCACACTAGGCTTCCCTTGGATTCTAAAATGTGCTATACCATGTTAGCTGCAGAAGAACTTTCCTTTCTGTCTGGGTTGTTCTTCATCCACTCGAGTTCCACCCTTCTCTTTACCTAGCTAATTACTTTCCTTAAGCAAAACCCTATTCTAATATGGCATCAGCCTGTGATTGTTTCCTCGGAAAGCATCATCCTTCCTGCATCCTTTAGCTAGCTCTGTCATTCGGCACTCACCAGATGCCTCACTGACAATGCAGCCTCCCTGTGACGATCTCATCATGGTTGTCTCCCCCATGCAACAAAAGACACGACGCTGTTTCATCTCTGCATTTAGAAAGGTGCCTGAGCCTCTGTATGTAGAAAGTACCTGATATAATCCCCACTTCATCAGTGACTGTTGATTACATTAATTAACACTGCCCTTTACCCTTACAGAGTTTACACTGGAGACCTAAGGCATCTATACAGAGTGCATAAGAATGATCACCATGTATAGATGACTTTTTAGAGCATGTTTTAATTTTTTTTAATGTTGAATTCAAGAAATCTTAGGCTCTCACCTACATCTTTTCTGTAGCCATTTAAAATTCTTTTCTTCTTTTAGAAGAAAATTTTTAGTTTGCCTAAGATCAGGTAACCATCATGGGAGTTAAAGACTCATGGTTCAATGACTATATTCTACATTCAGGAGATGAATAGTCCACAAAATATCCAATATTTTAATTTCAGAAACATTCACAATCAATACTGATCATCAAAGTCTATTCAGTTGTTCAGTGATCCATGTCGACCATGATGACAGCTGAAATTCATCGATTGGGTATGTCCTACACAGGCAGTTTCCGTTGGGAAAAGCATTTTGAAAGGAAGAAAGACCAAGCGTAGGCCGGTTTGTGAAATAGCTGCCAGTGGCCACACGAGCCCCTGGTAGCCTTGTGCCTTCAGACGGTTCCTCCAATTCAAGTGCCAAGTTCTCTAGCTATGCTGCACCCTTACCAAAACCTATTTTCAGAAGATGATCAGTTATATATATTGCAGGGAGAATGCTAACTTCAGTTATAGAAAAGTCAGAATTTTAAGCATCATCTCTTAATACACTGAAGGAATATTAGGGGATTTGACATGGGGCTTATGGGCCATCCAAAGCACCTTCAAAATAAAGCCTATTGAGCACTGTGATAAAGAATTTGTCTCACTCTCCAGGAAAGGTTACTCTACATTAGGGATTTCACACTCATATTTAGAATGCTTCATCCATTACTTCTTAAGATTTCAGGAGTCTCTTAGTTTTAAAAATCTTTTTTTCTGCCTGAAGAAGAATGGATAAGTTCAATGTTCAATTTAGTATCAAATAGTGGTTAACCAATATTGTTTCTAGAGCAAGATCTTGCAAAAGAAAACTTTAAGAAAATCTTCAGTTGACACAGAATCTGCTTTTAATAGTTTAATGATTACCATCCCTGAATTCTTCTTTCTTAGGGTTGATTACCCTCAAACCACATGAAGTCAAACTTAGTATAGACCATTTGATGTGAAAGACAGGTGTGGAGGGAATCCAGATGCTCTTTCAATCATTCTCTCTCTCTACCTTATAAAGCGTGCACACACACACACACATACACACCTCCCATAAACACCCAGACAGGCGTACGCATTGCCATCTCCCGTGTATCTGGCATGGGCTTAGTCTTTAGCTCGTAACTCAGCGGGAAAGATAATTCGCTAGTTAGAGATAGAACGGAAAGAAGTCATGCTGATTCTATCCTACTCTGCCATAGCAAATAGAAGCTGTCAAAATGCCTGGAAATAAGGAAAATTTTATTGAGAAAATATAATTTGTATTTCCTAGACTTTTAAGATCCCTATGGGCTTCCAAGGTGGCTCAATGGTAAAGAATCTGCCCACAGTGAAGGAGACCCAGGTTCCATCCCTGAGTCAGGAAGATCCCCTAGAGAAGGGAATGGCAACCCACTCCAGTATTCTTGTCTGATTTGATCTCTGGGTGGGAAATAGCCTCTAGGGAAGGAAATGGTAAGCTACTCCAGTATCTTGCCTGGGAAATCCCACAGACAGAAGAGCCTGGTGGGCTACAGCCCATGCGCTTGCAAAGAGTCGGACACAGCGGTGACTAAATGGCAGTAGCAGTGGCAGCAGCGGCACAGCAGCCCTTCAGAGCCGTTTACTTTTAAGGACAATATACTTTCTCAAATTAAGCATACAAAGAATATAACAAATGACACGAAAACCGTGCAGTATTAGAAGATTGGTCATGAAGGAAAGTAAAAAGAGTGTAACATGTCTCCTACTAGAAGCACAGTGAGAATTCAAAGAGAAAATGAGTAAAACAATAGAATGAGATGAGAAGGACATTGAAGAATCAAGAAAACAAATTGAGAATCAATACACAAAACTAAGGAAAAAAGCAAAACACTGACGGGGAGAGGGAAGGAGAGAAGGAGGAAGGAAAGGAAGGAAGAGGTTACAGAAAAACTGGAACCAACTCTCTGGCCAGCCCAACAGAAGGCAGAGTAATGCTCTCCACTTCGAGTTCTTTGTTTTCTCTGCTTGTGGCTTACAGACTTATGAATAAAAATTCTGTTGAAATTCTCCTTTGCCCAAAATTTCCCTTCTGGAGAAGGGAAAGGCAACCCCCTCCAGTATTCTGGCCTGGAGAATTCCATGGACTGTATATTCCATGGGGTCGCAAAGAGTAGGACACGACTGAGCAACTTTCACTTCACTTCACTTTTCTTGAACATTCTTTAGTACTGCCCTTCTGTGATATGATAGACTATATATAGATAAAATAAAAAGATTTATTTTGAGACATCAACTCACACGATTTTAAAGGCTGAGGCGCCCCATGATTTGCTATCTGTAAGGACAGCCAGTGGGGTAGCTTCAGTCCAAATCCAAAGGCCTAGGAACCAGGTGACACTGATGTAAGTCCCAGATGGAGTCCAAATGTCCAAGAACCAGGGTGTGTGTGTGTGTGTGTGTGTGTGCACTCAACCGCTCAGTCGTGTCTGACTCCTTGTGACCCCATGAAGTGTAGTCCTCCAGGCTCCTCTGTCCATGGGATTTTCCAGGCAGGAATACTGGTCAGGATTCCATTTCCTACTCCAGGGTTTATTCCCCAGCCAGGAATCGAAGCCACCTCTCTTGAGTCTCCTGCATTAGCGGGTGGATTCTTTACTACTGAGCCACCTGGGAAGCCCAAGATCCAGGGACAAAGGTGTAAATCCCTGTCTGAGTTCAGAGCGGTGGCACCAATATCCCCAGACAGGAGACGCGTGTCCTGCCTCAAGCAGAGGGCAAAGTTCACCCTTCCTCTGCCCTTTCGTTCTCTTCGGGCCCTTGGCAGATTGGACGATGCTGACCTGTACTGGTATTCCTGGAGCATCAGTAGGATGTGTTAGAACTTCTGCTTTGATCTTTGTATCTCTCAATCTCTATTTTTTGTTCTCCATCTCCCTGTTTTGCTATGTTAAATCTCTCTTAATTTGTTGAGTTAAATATTCTGTTACAAATTATTTCATCACTTCTGCCCAGGCTTCTTTTAAACTTACTCATTGAATTTTAAAATTTCTGCTTTTAAGTTTAATTTACAGAATTTTCTATGTATATCTTGCAAATCTAAATGGTTTTTTAAAAAACATGATTGTTACGTGCTTCTGTATGTAACCTCTATTTCCCATTTTTAAATGCTAATAGCAGAAAGGAGTTTTAGATGTCTGCAGATGATTCCTTATAAGACTTCATTCCCTTGAGTGTTTTTATCTTTCTGGACCACTAGATCATATTTCTTAGAATTTTATCTGTGCGCATACTTTGATTTTAGATTGAGGTACACCATATGAATTTATTTACTTATCTATTTGGGGATTTATAGCTTATATTTAAAAGGCCTGGGACTCTAGGAAGCTAATTGTGCAGATAATTAAAATACATAGAAACCAACTTGTGTTTGCAGATTGTCAAGGACTATGTTTATTTTTTTTCTGTCATTTAGTGCCAAGGTCTAGATATGAAAGATTTCTGCTGCTTCTTCTGCACAATTATTTTATTTTAAATTCATTCTTCTACTGAGGGTAGAATCATTTAGGATTCTTGCTTTGTTTCCTATCAAACTGTCCTGGGACTGCTGTAAGACTTCTCTGCAAGTCGCAACAGACACGAAACAATGCAGTCATCAGCTGTGTCCTGGACAAACCAACGAGAGTATGTTCACACAGTGGGTCCTGTGCATCAGTAGAATAAATACATTATTGCCAGTCGCTCTCATATGAATAGATCTCTCAAGCAAAGCATTTTTTAAAAAGAAGCCAGTCACGAAAATATACGTATAGTATGCGGTTCCATTTTTATGGGCAAAACTAATCTCTAGTTGCAGAGTCAGATGATCACCCTTTAAGGGAGTTAGTAACTGGAGAGAGGGAGTGGAGGGGGCAAAAACTTTGTTTCTTGGTTATAAAGGCTGTACACATTGCATGGGTGAGGTCACATAGGTGTGTGCTTACTTTGTGAAAATTCGTGGAACTGAACCCCTGTGATTTGTTTACCTTTTTGTATGTCTATCATTGTTCAGGCTGGTCCTGAGTGCTGGGGCCCTACTCAGCATCATGCCACGTGCCTTAGGCGCACAGGTTCATACTTTTCCGTTATGTTCTAGCAGGTTCTCTCTCTTTTATTTCTCCTTTTGTTTCCTGACACATGATGCATTAAGGCTGACTGGAGTCAGACATCCTGCATTAGAATCCAGATGTCACTACCCACTAACTAGTTTGAGTTAGATGCTAACCTTCAACCTTCAGCGTTCTCATTGGCAGCTTGAGGAAAATAATAGTTCCTAAATGAAAGGATTATCATGAGGACTTAATTAGGTAATGTGCATAAAGCTCTTAGGACTGCACTTGGAAAACTGCAAGCTCTGACAAAGTTAGATGTGATGATTATTATTATTGACCTCCACTCTCCTTGATTTCACGTTACATTCTCATCCTTCCTTGTCTATTTAGATTGCAGCATCACCTATTTAGATTCCCCTCTACCCACTCTCCTTGTTCTCACCCTCTTTTCCACCAAGCTACAGTCCAAAGTACGTGGTGGCAGAGTGCCCGGATACTTTTATGATCTCCAAGAGTGCTCGCAAAAGCTATCACGCCAAATTGAAAAGGCGATTCCTTGATCCAAAATGAGAGAGAAAGGCTTGCGTCCTCACATGTTAGAAATAAAGTCTTAAAACCCCAACAGTACCTAGCACAGGATTCTGTATTTCAGCCTGGTGTTTAATAGATGCTTTTGACCAGACTGGTGAGAAGAGTTCATCCACTTCACATGCAGGGCTAGATAAAACGTCCTTACAAATAACCTCCCACAAAGGTGGCTCTGGTATTTCTGGAGGTATTCGTCTTACCATCACCTGTGTATTTTAATCTTTAGTCTTCAGTTTGCAAACTTCCTTTAGTTATGGAACTTCATGACTAAATAGCTGGAGCCTTCTTTATGGTGGAGGCGCTCATTTAAAAGTTGCTTTCTCGCTATAACACACAATATGTTGAGTCATTTACATAGAATCTCATCTATAAATGGATATACTCATACATTAGTAATTCATTATAAAGATATAAAAAAAAAGTTTATGTAAGGTCCCTGGCACAAAGTGAATGTGCAAAGAATGGTGGATTCTAGGTCAGATTAGAGCACCGACCTGGAGATATGGAAAAGAAGGAACACTGGATTTTCTCTTTACTTCTCCCAATCCCATCTCCGTTCCCTTTCAGAGGCAGAGAACGGCCTCAAGCTAGAGGTGGAAGAGGCCTGATGTGGTTTTATGCCATACTGTGAACTGCACAAGCAGCCTCCCCCAGGATACCGTTTCCAAGTCACGCAATGTCGGTGTTAAAGACTATCCTGACACTTCCGTAAGTGGGTTACAGATTGTTGCTGTGGTGCATGCAAAGCATATTGGATAAATGTCTTTAGGGAAGGGAAAGGCATTAGTCTCTTAGAGATCAATAGGATAATAAATTGTGTTTTGTTTCTCTACCTGGATTTAATGTTTACCTTTTATATAAACAGCAGCTTGCTTCTTTGCTGCCTCTGGTTTTCAAAGCCTGTAGGGTCTTGAAACACAGTTACTCTCTCCATGGTCAGCAAATTCCAAGTTTTTCTGGCAGACAAATGGTCACACAATTGGAGAGAAAAAAGAATTAAAGCAATTAAAAGTAAAGGCAGACGGTTTAGATGGTTAAGTGTGGAGCAGAACTTTGATAATCGACAGCACCCATCAAGTGGCCTGTGAACTCCAAACAGAACCAAACTTCCAGGTAGACGCATCCTCTTCCATGTATCAAACACATACTGTTAGCTTCCCCTCCCATGTCCCAAGGCCTCTGTGACATTCTTTTGGAGGAATTTCTCCTTTATTGCATTGTCAACAGTGTGTGAAATGACAGACTTCTGACTATCCAGTACTTAAGAATGAATACACATAATAAATAGTTTTTTAACTGATTTACAGTATTATATTCGTTTCAGTTGTACAGCACAGTAATCAGTATTTTTACAGATGATATTCCATTAAAGTATTAAGGCTTCCCTGATAGCTCAGTTGGTAAGGAATCCACCTGCCATGTGAGAGACCTGGTTTGGGAAGATTCCCTGGAGAAGGGAAAGGCTACCCACTCCAGTATTCTGGCCTGGAGAATTCCATGGACTGGATAGTCCTTTGGGTTGCAAAGAGTCAGACACGACTAAGTGACTTTCACTTTCGCTCTCAAAGCATTACAAGACAGTGGCTGTATTTTCCTGTGCTATACAATATATCCTTCTTGCTTATCTGTTTTTACATAGTCGTTTGTATGTCTTAAGCCTATACCCTTATCTTGCTCTTCCCCACTGGTAACCACTAATTTGTTTTCTGTAAGTGAATCTGTTTCTGTTTTCCAAATAGGTTCATTTGTATCATACTTGTGGTTCCACATATAAGTGATATTATATGGTAATTTTCTTCCTCTTTCTGACTGACTTCATTTAGTGTAATATCCTCTACGTCCATCCATGTTGCTGCAAATGGCAGAATTTTATTCTTTCTTACGGATGAGTGATATACCATTATGTACGTCTTTATCCATTCAGATAGTATTTTGCATTAACAGCAACTTAAATTATTTCCATTCCATTCTACTTTCTTCAATTCAAATATGATCAATACTTAAGATTCTGCAAAAGCCAGTGTGGAGATACTCTTCATTAGCAAGGAGATTCATTGTGGAAGGACAATTTTGTTAGGGTCATTTCTTATCCTCTTTGTCTTCTTCCATCAGAGTTTCTCCAATTAAGGCAAACAAGTTCCTAACATCCTGAAAAATCATGATTCAGCCAATTAGAATGGAAACAGAATGAAAAGAGGTCTTCATAGCTTCTTTCCTTAATTTTCCTTCCAAATGACTCATTCTCAATGAAAGTAGTTTATGACATTCCTTATTCCAATTCAGTAGGGATAGCTGGGAGACAGGGAGGAGTTTATACCCCTTCCCTGTATTATCCCAACTAAATAACATCTGTCCGATTTGGCTGTATACATAGCTAGTTGGTGACAGACTCTTTGGGATCAACACTAAAATTAAAAACCCAAGTGTAATTAGAGTCCTCCTGGCCTATATATCATTTGTTCTTATTCAGTCACTAAGTTAAGTCCGAGTCGTTGCAACCCCATGGACTAAACATGGCAGGTTCCTCTGTCCTCAGCTATCTCCCAGAGTTTGCTCAAATTCATGTTCATTGAATGGGTGATGCTACTTAACCATCTCATTCTCTGCTGCCCCTTTCTCCTCCTGCCTTCAATCTTTCCCAGCATCAGGGTCTTTTCCAATAAGTCTGCTCTTTGCATCAGGTGGCCTAAGTATGGAGCTACAGTATCAGCAACAGTATTTCCAATGAATATTCAGGACTGATTTCCTTTAGGATTGACTGGTTTGATCTCCTTGCAGTCCAAGGGACTCTCATGAGTCTTCTCTAGAACCAAATTTCAAAAGCATCAGTTCTTCAGTGCTCACCCTTCTTCACGGTCCAACTCCCACAACTGTACATGACTACTGGAAAAACCAGAGTTTTGATTAGATGGACCTTAGTTGCAAAATGATGTCCTTGCTTTTTGATACAATGTTGAGTTTTGTCATAGCTTNTGAGTCTTCTCTAGAACCAAATTTCAAAAGCATCAGTTCTTCAGTGCTCACCCTTCTTCACGGTCCAACTCCCACAACTGTACATGACTACTGGAAAAACCAGAGTTTTGATTAGATGGACCTTAGTTGCAAAATGATGTCCTTGCTTTTTGATACAATGTTGAGTTTTGTCATAGCTTTCCTTCCAAGGAGTAAACGTCTTTAATTACATGATTGCAGTCACTACCTGCTGTGATTCTAAATCAAATCCCTTATGATTATACAGTGATAAATAGATTCAAGGGATTAGTTCTGGTAGACAGATTATCTGAAAAACAGTGGAGAGAGATTCATAATATTGTTCAGGAGGCAGTGATCAAAACCATTCCAAAAAAGAAATGCAAGAAGGCAAAGAGGTTGTCTGAGGAAGCTTTACAAATAGTTGAGGAAAGAAGAGAAGTAAAAGTCAGGGAGCAAAGGGAAAATATACCCAATTGAATGCAGAGTTCCAGAGAATATCCCAGAGATATAAGAAGGCTTTCTTAAATGAAAAATGCAAAGAAATAGAGGAAAACAATAGAATGGGAAAGACTAGAAAGCTCTTCAAGAAAATTGGAGACAGCCAGGAAACATTTCACGAAAGGATGGACAATAAAGGACAGAAATGGTAAGGACCTAACACAAGCAGAAGAGTTTAAGAAGAGGTGGCAAGAATATACAGAAAAATTGTACAAAATGCATTTAATGACACTAATAGCCATGAGGGTGTGGTCTCTCACCTAATGCCAGACATCTTGGAATGTGAAGTTAAGTGGGCCTTAGCAAGCATTATTATGAACAAAGCTAGAGGAGGTGATGGAATTCCAGTTGAACTATTTAAAATCCTAAAAGATGATGCTGTCAAAGTGTTGCACTCAGTATGTAAGCCAGTTGGAAAACTCAGCAGTGGCCATAGGATTGGAAAAGGTCAGTTTTCATTCCAATCTCAAAGAAAGGGCAACACCAAAGAATGCTCAAACTAGCAGACAAATGCACTCATTTCCATATTAGCAAGGTTATGCTCCAAATCCTTCAAGGTAAACTTCAAGAGTATGTGAACCGAGAACTTCTAAATGTACAAGCTGGGTTTTGAAGAGGCAGAGGAACCAGAGATCCAATTGCCAACATTCATTGGATCGTGGAGAAAACAAGGAAGTTCCAGAAAAACATCTGCATTTGCTTCATTGACTAGGCTAAACCCTTTGACTATATCAGTTCAGTTCAGTCTCTCAGTCGTGTCTGACTCTTTGCAACCCCATGAATTGCAGCATGCCAGGCCTCCCGGTCNAATACGGAACTGCACAAAGAGGTTTACAAGCTGTTCCCACCTTGCTCCTCATGCAAATCTGACATTTGGGTCCCACATCTTCAGCTTCATTTACCTACCTGGAGCCCCTATATTATTGTCAAATGGCACCACTCTGAAGTCGACAAAACACGGCAGAGACATTTGGTGTTTGATGCCCTCTCTTTTATAAATATATATATATATATTTTTTAAATTGAAGAATAATAGCTTTACAGAATTTTGTTGTTTTCTGTCAAACCTCAATGTGAATCAGCCTCCCTTTTGAACCTCCTTCCTCTCTCCCTCCCCACCCCACCCCTCTAGGCTGATGCCCTCTCTTAAGCAGTTCCCTTGGGTTTACAAGACTTCATACCATCTACTTTCTGATAAGTTCTTTCTGTTTTAAATGGACTCACTTGCTTGGAATCCTTCAGGAGGAATTGGCAATTGCTATGACTTGCAGAAATTTTATAGAATCTGCCTTAAATTTTTTTTTTTTTGCACAATAACTTGATAACTGCAAGTGCTAAAAGATACATTAAAGGTACACTGAATTTTTCAAGAGTTTATTGGAACAAAGATGGATTCAAATTGGGCAGTGCCAAAACAAAGTGCTCAAGAGCACTCTATCCATAGACGTTAAGAGAAATGTTTTAGAGAGCAGCCCGTGAACCCAACAAAGTAGGGACATCATTTGATAGGCTGTCACTTAAACCGTTGTCTAATCTGGACAAGCTAAAGTGGCAATGTGTGATTGCCTTTTCTTATTTAGGGTTGTTTTTCTTTCTTCTTCTTTTTTTTAATATGAGTGCTTTATAGGTGTTGACTCTGACTTGAGTTTTGGTTTGCAAACTTAGGTTGTCAAGCAATTAGAGCTACCTCAGTCTAATGGCCTCCTTGTTTATTTAATTTAATTTAACATATTAATTTGTCTTATAAGTTATCCTTTCTTTCTCTCTTCTCATCAGATAAGTAGCAAACTGGAGGCAGTGTGCCATGCCCAATGCAGGTCAATCAATTTATCCATAGGCTGAATTTACTGGCCATTATTTTATAAATTCTTTTAATATGGAAAAATGGGGACAGAATTTTAAGGCAGGAGGGGGATCCAAGGGCTAAATCCACCTTCATTCTTGACCCAAAGATTAACTTTCCTTCTGCCAACCCATCAACTCACGCCAGGTAGAAGTCTTGCCTGCACTGTGCCAGTCCAGAAGCAAGCTTTCCTCCAACAACCACCGCATACAGCTGGTCACAAAGAGTTGATTAATTCTTTAGTGTATCTTGTGCCATCAGCCAGGATAAAATAGTATCAGTCCCTGGAAAGCGTCTCCTTCAGCTCTCAATTTAAAAATTCATGATGGCACAATTAAGATAAAACCTCATAACATGAGCAACTAAAGTCAGCAATTTATGGGCGTCTGAGAGGGATTTTCTTTAATTATAGAATTCATTAGTTCCTCTTTTACTTTTTTTAAAGCTAGTTTGAGCTGATCTGCTGAACTTAATCAGCGTCCCATAGACATTTTTCCCCCTGAAATAAAGTCGTGTAGTTGAACAGGTGTTATGAGAGGAAGGGCTTCTCCTCACCACTTGACTCTGTCTTGGGGACCCAGGATGTATTTAAATTACAAAGGCTGCTCTTGCTCAGGGGTGTTTGAATATGGCCAGATTTGGTACTTTTTCTGCTGCCATCCAAAGATCACAACCATCAACAGAAACTACACTGAGGTGCTGAAGGCAGACACAGACAAAAAGTCGGGGGATAATGAAGCCTCGACACGGGTTTCGCTATTCTGCATGTGTTGCTCCCTTTGAACGAGGTGATCTTCCAAACATACGGACTTGGTTTTTTGTAGTACGGCAGTTGCTTTTGCTTGCCTAGAACCCGTAACTTTCTTCAGTAACAATTTCTCTTGTTTCTCCTAGGGGAGCTCTCTCTCCCTCTCGGTCAGTCCTTGCTTCAGGTAGAAGAGAACAGGGCTCAGACCTGGCCACACGACATTTGCTTTTTCTGGTCTCAGCAATTCACTTGGGGAAGGGCACGGGACTTAATTCTGAGACTGATGCTGCAAACATTAGCAGGGAGAAGCCTTCTCTTGTTCAGGTAGCAGACATGGTTGAAGGTGAATATGGAGCTGTTTTTGATCTTTCTGAGAATTCTGGAATCTTCTGGAAAAATGAAGCTGACACAGAAGATAACAGAATCGGATGGTAGACAAATTCCCTGGACTCAACCAACCCTGCTTGAAGCCTGGCCTGGCTTAGATTTCTCAACTCCTTGAATCAATCAGTGACTTTTATTTAAACCTGTTTGCTGACTCTGCTCACAAGCAAAATGCTGCTGATTGACATATCACTTCTCTCAGCTCCGCTTAAGCGTCACTTACTCAAGCACGCTTTCTTTGATGGAACCACTGCCTCTTTCCTCTGCCTTCTCTCTGGCTCAGTCAGGTTCACTTGCTACATGCTATCATGAGTTGGTATTCATTCTTTTTATCTCAGTGTGGGATTTTACATTCATGTCTTATTGGATTAGCATGACTTATTGGATTAATACGAGTCTTCCCTCTAATAATAATGGTGATGCTAATGGTGATTTATATATTGAGATCTACCATGTGCCAGGCATTGCTGTAATTATAGTAAACATGCCTTCTTTATAGTCCAACTCTCACGTCCTCTTTCACCCTCATGAAGAGGCTCTTTAGTTCCTCTTTACTTTCTGCCATTAGAGTGGTGTCACCTGCATATCTGAGATTGTTGATATTTCTCCTGGCTACCTTGATTCCAGCTTGTGCTTCATACAGCCGGCATTCTGCATGATGTACTCTGCGTATAAGTTAAATAAGCAGGGTGACAATATACAAGCCTTGTTGTACTCCTTTCCAGTTTGGAACCAGTCATTTTTCCATGACCACTTCTAATTGTTGCTTCTTGACCCACAAATAGGTTTCTAGGGAGACAGGTAAGGTGGTCTGGTATTCCCATCTCTTTAAGAATTTTCCATGGTTTGTGCTGATCCACAGACTCAGACTTTAGCATGGTCAATGACACAGAAGTAGATGTTTTTCTGAAATTCTCTTGCTTTCTCTAAGATTCAGCAGGTGTTGGCAATTTGTTCCCTGGTTACTCTGCCTCTTTGTTTCCTCAGGTGCTTCAAAACTCAGCTTGTATATCTAGAAGTTCTCAATACACATACTGCTGAAGCTTAGCTTGAAGGATTTGAAGCATAACCTAGTTAACATGTGAAATGAGTATGGTATTTTGAACAGTCTTTGGCATTGTCCTTTTTGGGGATTAGAATGAAAACTGGCATTTTCCATTCCTGTTGTCACCGCTGAGTTTTCCAAATTTGTTGATGTATTGAGTGCAACACTTTAATAGCATCATCTTTTAGGATTTTAAAGAGTTCAGTTGGGATCCCATCACCTCCACTAGCTTTGTCCATAGTAATGCTTTCTAAGGCCCACTTGATGTCACACTCCAGATGTCTGGTTCTAAGTGAGTGACTACACCAGCATGGATATCTGGGTCGTTAAGACCTTTTTGTATGGTTCTTCTGTGTATTCTTACCACCTCTTCTTTTTCTCTTCTGCTTCTGTTAAGTCCTTACCGTTTCTTTGTGCCCTTATCATGCCTATCCTTCCATGAAATATTCTCTTGATATCTTTAATTTTCTTGAAGAATTCTCTACTCTTTCCCATTCTATTGTTTTCCTCTCTTTCTTTGCATTGTTCATTTAAGAAGCCCTTCCTATCTCTCCCAGCTCTTCTCTGGAACTCTGCATTCAGTTGGATATATCTTCCATTTTCTCCCTTGCTTTTTGCTTCTCTTCCTTCCTCAGTTATTTGTAAGGCCTCCTCAGATTTTTCTTTGGAGTAGTTTTGGTCACTACCTCCTGTACAATGTCATGAACCTTTGTCCATAGTTCTTCAAGTACTCTATCAGATCTAATGCCTTGAATCCCTTTGTCACTTCCACTGCATAATCATAAAGGATTTGATTTAGGTTGTACCTGAATGGCCTATTAGTTTTCCCTACCTTCTCCAATTTAAGCCTGAATTTTGCAGTAAGGAGCTCATGGTTTGAGCCACAGTCCACTTCAAGTTTTATTTTTACTGACTCTATGGAACTTCTTCATCTTTGGCTGCGAAGAATGTAATGTCTGATTTCAGTATTGGCCATCTGGTGCTGTCCTTGTGTACAACTGTCTCTTGGGTTGTTAGAAAAGGTTGTTTCCTATGACCAGTTCTCTTGACAAAACTCTGTTACCATTTGCCTTGCCAGAGCCTGCTGCAATTATTCAAACGAGTCTGTCCTAAGCCTGCCTACCCACCTTCACATACTCCTTCCTGTGGAAACCATAATAAAGGCTCTGCTGACGTTTTCTCTTTGTTCCCTCTGTCCTTGACTAACCCTGGTGCTTCCCCAAGTGGCCCCTTTGTGTGGCTTGTCACACTTCATGTTTCTAGGGATCTGTGCATATAATAAACTTCTCTCTTCATAGCAATCACTTCTGTGTCTTTGTGTCTTAGCATACCTGGTTAAAACAAATCCTGGCTATCTTTTAAACCCGCTAGGGCCTAATCATTGTGTAATTCCTGATGTGGGTGGTACATTCTTTGGCTAGCTGTGGCGAGGCCCTATTTCTCAACCTCTCCCCGCCGATATCTGCTAATCTCTACTGGCCTCCCTTTTGTTACGGTTCCAGTCATGACGGCGTGAGCCAGTGTGACAAACACACTCCACCAAGCCAACTGGCACAGGGCATTCTCCCAATTCGGCCGCTGCTTTCATGTGTAGTTTAGGGCAGTCTCAGGCCTTATGAACTTACCAGGTGGAACGCAAGCTCCAGGGACACAGGTCGCTTCCTAGCTCAAGGAGGCCACTCTAAGGTCCAGCCAGGCAAGCAGTTTCCCATCTGTCCGTACGTAGACCTTCATAGGCAGTTCTCTTAACCCTTTCTTCTTTGGATGGGATAAAGGAGAAATGTCACAGCTGCGAAGTTGCTTCAGTCGTGTCTGACTCTGTGCGACCCCATGGACAGCAGCCCACCAGGCTTCTCTGTCCTTGGGATTCTCCAGGCAAGAACACTGGAGCGGGCTGCCATTTCCTTCTCCGAATGTCACAGCTGTTGGGTCCATAATACTCAGACTTGAGACGTTTTCATTCCCCTTCTAAATGGAAGCGAGTAACGGGAATAAGGGATGCTGATGATTTAATGCGTTCTGATAACTTTTTAGTGAAAATAAGATAGAGCTGCACGCTACTTCTATTTAGGATGGGAAAGTACTTTTGCCTAATTTCTTTAGCTTTAGGGGCCTAAACTTCAACTCATCTCATCACGTACCCCACATTCAAGCACCTCTGTTGGAGAGATTTAATGTAGAGAGCCTTTGAGCTACTGTGTCTTAAGCAAATAGTTTCTGCTTTTATCAGTTTCCTGGTCGCAGTGCAATTTTGAGGAGTTTTCATTTAAAAGTCCCAGGGCATTTTATTCTAAAGTGCGAGAATATGGCAGTACTACACAATCTACTTCTGTATGATCACATTAAAATGCATGGCACAATTCGTTAATTACCATCTCAATCTAATTCTCTAAGAAGTTTGCCCTAATTGCATTGTTGATATGCACAGATGCAAATAGGATGTTGGTTGTTTCCCTTATAGCAAACCACTGTTTCTAGTAAGTACCAATCTATTCTCTTGTTAGGAAGACTGGTATGGTTCCATTGAACCACTAAACGTTGTCTCTCTATCACAAATGATGATAGCTAAACCCAGAAACCAAAGAGCACAGTGCTTCCCATCAACCTCACCCTCATATAGACACCCCCAAACAGCCAAGACATGTCCACAAATAAGGCAACAAATAGCAGAAAATTCCCTGTAGATTGGCAGGATGGAAGTGCAAATTGGACATTTGTGGAGCGGCACTCGCCAGAAGGTATGTGAAACAAACAACCCCCAGCTGCTATGCTTTGCTTTTGTAAAAAGATCTTAAGGTTGTTTCACAAACACAGGTGTGAGAAGGCAGAAAGAAAAAGAGGAGGAGAAGAAGGAGAGAATGATCCATGGAAAACTGGTAACCACAAATAGGGATGGAAACTAGATGTGTTGGTATGACGTGAGACATCTGCCTCAATCCTCTTAGCTGCCCTGTTGATGTGGATAGGTGTAGGTTGACGCTGGAGGAAGGTCCAGAGTGGCAGAGAGAGGGATCTGAAGCCTGGTTAAAATATTTTTTTTAATCAGCTAAATGGAAGATCTGTGACTTGTACAATCACGTCTCCTTAAAATCATACTTATATTCCTATAGGAATTAAAAAAGAATAAGTATTTCTCTATATGAATTTTTATGTCTGCACACATATCACATTTATTTACCTTTTAGCTTATTTCACTTGGAATATTTTGTTCCTCTGCAAAATGTTTTCATTATGGAACACTTTATGCAAGTATGTTACAGTTACAAAACTCACAAATCTTGATTTTTCCAATCATGCTGTTGATCTGGGATTTAATGATATAAATGGCCAAAATAATATTTTATGTTTTGTAGATCAGGGTTCAGATATGGATTCAAGAGATCATAATGGTCAAATTCTCCTCTAGCTTCTGCCGGAATGAGCTTTGAGTGGTGACACTTACTTATACTACTTGTGATTCTTTGTACTTCTGTGAATTATTTCTTTTGTTAAATGGGCACTTGGGGATTAATACACTTAGTTTCATTAAAACCTCATGGAATCTTCAGGTTTATGGAAACAAAACCCTTTATTTTAACATTCAGGGAAAAAGAAGATGACTCTATAGGTGAATAAATCATTTTGACAAATTTTGGAATAATTTATACTTTCTCCAAGTGCTTTAAATAATAGGATTGCAAATTTGGCATGTTGTCAGCATGATCTTTGTTTATCCCTTGGCTATACTGAAGAGACTTTTCAATACCATGGATGATAGAGTTTCAGAAGGATAAAAAGAGATGCTGGTTGTTTACTGGCTTCTTTAGCTTATTCTTCACAGATATTTGCATTTTTGCCTGCTGAGCACCTATTTCCCATTCTATAATGGCATTCCATTTCTTCCTTTATCAAAGCATCCTCTTTGGAATTGTCAGATAAATATAGAACTCCTGGTTAAATCTGAGTTTCAGAGAAACAGTGAATAATATGTTAATGTAAATATGTCCCCAACATTGTGTGTTGTGTTTAGTCGTTCAGTCACATCCGGCTCTCTGTAGCCAGCCAGTTTTCCCCACCATGGGGATTCTCCAGGCAAGAACACTGGAGTGGGTTGCCATGCCCTCCTCCAGGGGATCTTCCCAACCCAGAGACCGAACCCAGGTCTCCCACATTGCAGGTGGATTTCTCCACCAGGAAAGTCCCTGCCCCCAACATTGTATAAGACATATACTGATACAATATTCACTCAGTTCAGTTCAGTTCAGTTCAATCACTCAGTCGTGTCCGACTCTTTGTGACCCCATGAATCACAGTACGTCAGGCCTCCCTGTCCATCACCAACTCCCGGAGTTCACTCAGACTCACGTCCATCGAGTCAGTGATGCCATCCAGCCATCTCATCTTCTGTCGTCCCCTTCTCCTCCTGCCCCCAAGCCCTCCCAGCATCAGAGTCTTTTCCAATGAGTCAACTCTGCATGAGGTGGCCAAAGTACTGGAGCTTCAGCTTTAGCATCATTCCTTCCAAATTTACCTGCAATTCAACTTAACTGGGCGTCTTGAATTTGTATTTGCTAAATCTAGCAACTTTCTTCCTCTGAGCATGTAGTTCATGTGTGATTGACTGTACCACTGAGCTTTAGAAGCAGGCATGCAACCCAGACCTGCCAATCAGAGCATGGACTTGGTGATTGATTCAAGGATTGGTTTAAGATCATCTCAGACCAACGAAAGTGCTTCTCAGCCCCTTTACTAGAAGTTTTGGGAGAGAAAACCTTTTATTGAAAAATGAAACCTAGAACAACTGGAAAACAATATGCATAAAGAGCCTACCTAAGAATGAAGTTAAGAAGGAGGAAGGCAGAGTCCAGAAATCCTGAAAGAGACTGAATCTTGACCTCATTCAACTTCCTTGAGCTGGCTATGCCTGAAGCTCACCATCTTACTTGAACCAAGAGTTTTTTTGTTTGTTTGTTTGTTTTAATTTACACTAATTTGAAAGATAGTTAAATGTGGGTCTTTTGAAGTTTTCATTCTTAGTCCTCTATTTTTATTAATAATTTGTATATACTTGGTTCTACCCAAGCAGATTTATGAAATGGTCTATGACATTCTGGGTGCAGCTAATGATACTTTTTTTTTTTTTTCAAAATTTAATGACTTCTGGATCAAAATCTCTATTCTTTTTGAGGTATTGATGAGAAATATCACACATTTAGAATCCTTCTTATTCTTTCTTCAACAGTGAAAGAACTGGAGTGAGTCAGGAATAGGATTTCATTATATGCACACACTACATTTTGGTTATCCATTTAATGGGTGATAGACATTAGGGTTGTTTTCTTTTTTTGGCTTATAATGTTTCTATGAAGAGTCACATACAAGTTTTTGCATGGACATGTATTTTCTTATATTCCCCATTGTTTTCTTGCTATCCCCATTGGATATGGTCTTCCGTTAGACCTGGGGCTCCATGATAAAAAGCAAAATCTTTCTTGCTTAATTTTTTTTCTGTTTTTTCATCTCAAATCCTTCTACCACTTTCAGGAAGACTTCTGCAATTAATTTGCGATGTCAATCAGTGTTTCAGAACTTCTCATCAAAGTTCTGAACCATTAATTGACATAGTTGTTCTCAAAGCCCCAGTCTCTTCAGATTAACTTTAATTTTTTCATTAATATATTTTTTCAACTTCCAGTCATACTTATATGCCCCCCAGACATAAAAGAAATCTTTGAATGATCCTCCAAGAGGGTAAAGACCTTCCCAATTCAGGAGGCGCCTACACTCATTTTTCTTATTCTTTTTACCTTTATGTTTACTCCTATTTCGACATTTCCATTCAGATGTCCTCTTCCNAGCCATTAATTGACATAGTTGTTCTCAAATAAAGCCCCAGTCTCTTCAGATTAACTTTAATTTTTTCATTAATATATTTTTTCAACTTCCAATCATACTTATATGCCCCCTAGACATAAAAGAAATCTTTGAATGATCCTCCAAGAGGGTAAAGACCCTCACAATTCAGGAGGCGCCTACAGTCATTTTTCTTATTCTTTTTACCTTTATGTTTACTCCTATTTCGACATTTCCATTCAGATGTCCTCTTCCTTCCTGTACACGTTTAATATTCTTTATATCTTCTCTTCTAAAGAATTCTATTACAGAATATTTTGCCTTCCCTTGGCTTCAAAACCACTTAATCTCTATATCATCCATATTTGTATTTAATCACTAATTACCTTTTATTGTTCTGTAACTGTTTAATGGACATGTACCATATCTGCTTGGCCATATGAAAGGTCAAGAATGGCAAGCATTGTGTCTAAAAGGAGGCAGCTGTGAAAAGATAAAAAAATCCAGTGATGCTTGACTCTGATTCTAGTAATGGATGGCTGGGTAATAATTCAGAGCAACTTTGTCAACAAAGATTACTTGAAAAGCTGGGCAAAATATTTNCTGTTTAATGGACATGTACCATATCTGCTTGGCCATATGAAAGGTCAAGAATGGCAAGCATTGTGTCTAAAAGGAGGCAGCTGTGAAAAGATAAAAAAATCCAGTGATGCTTGACTCTGATTCTAGTAATGGATGGCTGGGTAATAATTCAGAGCAACTTTGTCAACAAAGATTACTTGAAAAGCTGGGCAAAATATTTTTGAAATTTAGTTTATCTGCTAGACTAATATTTAAGTGAAGATAGATAATCTAAAACTCAGAGAGAAGGTGAAGGACAATGTTGAGAACTGGATACTATGAAGAAAGGAAATAAAAGTTTTGGAAAAGATCCAAAGAAGAATATTAGAATTGAAATTTTAAATTACCTAAATAAGGATGGATTTAACAAAACATATTTGATGCCACAGAAGAGAGGATTAGTGAACAGCCAGATGAAACAGAGGGAATTGTTCAGAATAGAACATGGAGTAACAAAATATATGGCAAATAGAGATGAGATAGTATGAAGCACAGAGAACACAGAGAGAAAGTTTAATGGGAAATGGGAGGCCAAAAATGAGAGAGAAAAACTGGAGCAGAACAATATTTGAAGGGATAATGATGAAACATTTTCAAAACTAATAAAAGACATTAAGCCTGATTTTAAAATAAGTAAAAAATCTTTATTATTCACAAACCACGTGATAAAACAAAAAAAAAATAAATTAAATATATGAATTTGTGAGTGTAGCAAGATTGCTGATTATATAGTCAACATTCAAAAATCAATTATAGTTCTATACGCCAGCAACAGACATTTGGAAAAATAAAATTTTGCATTCCTTTTGATGCCCTACAAAAGCATTCTTATCAAATTATTTGTGTTAAAAAAAACTTAAAATGTATCAGAACTTTATTTAGAAAACTATTAAATATTACTGATCAAGATGAAAGAAGGCCTAAATAAATGAAAGGAAATTCAATGTTCATGGATTAGAAGATACAATATTATATAGATGCCAATTATTCCCAGACTGATTTATAGGTTCAGTGCAATTCCAAAGAAAATTTTATTAAGTTTTTTTTGTGTGTGTGTATGGTGGGGGGGAAGTTTTTGGAAATTGAGGAAATGATTTCTCAGTTTGCATACAACTATGCTAAAGACCACAAATATCCAAAATAATATTGAAAAAGAACAGAGTTGGGAGATCTAAGTAACCAGATATTAAGATATTTCATAAAGTTACAATAATTAAAGTGAGGTATTGATGTGAGAAGAAATAAACAAACCTATGAATCATAATGGGAATTCTAGAAATGTATCCACATATGTCGGAGAAGGCGATGGCACCCCACTCCAGTACTCTTGCCTGGAAAATCCCATGGACCGAGGAGCCTGGTCGGCTGCAGTCCAAGGGGTCTCGAAGAGTTGGACTGAAGCGACTTAGCAGTAGCAGCAGCATCCACATATGTGCAGATACCTGAGATTTTTTTTTTTTAATAGCACTGTAGAATCTTTTAAATATATCCCAAGGCAATTGGGTATCTATTGGAATCCATACATGATAACAACAAAATAAGAATTCTAGATTAATTTTAGATCTAAATGTGAAAGACTAAATAATAAAACTTCTATGAGGTAATTTAGAAAATATGTTAATGAGCTCAGGATAGAGAAATATTTCTTAAGTAGTACATGGAACTTGGCATAATGAAAAAGATGAATGAAACTAAGAATTCCCTCTTATCACTATTAGGAGAGTGAAAAGAAGATCAAGGACTAGGAAAAGATATTTCTCACACAGAACTAAGAAAGAGCTGATAATCACACTGTTTCTTTTTAAAGTCTGAAGGATCAATAAGGAAAAGACAACCAAATGGAAGAATGGAACATGTACTCCACAAATTATGATGCATAGGTGAGTTGGCATTTTCTGCCAAAGTACAAGATGTGCACA
>SJYA01001923.1:178410-198397 GCA_006410615.1 Neotragus moschatus | reverse complement strand
CTTCTTTCTTCTGTACTTATATACACAACACCCCACCACCACCACTTCTTCTCCATTCTGGATCTCATTTTTGCAGTTCCAAAGAACCTTGAGTTCTCTTGAGCTCTCTTACTGAACCAAGTAAAACTCTTATAGGAAAGACAGAGAAAGGAAGCTGGAGATTCAGTGGGGTTTGTTGTTACCCACACATCAGAGTCAGTGCCCCAAACAGTGACAGTGCCTCTACTGAGAAACTCACAGAACTCCTGAGTTGAATAGGATGGAACACTGATATCCTCAGTTACCTTCAGTCACTCAGTCGTGTCTGATTCTTTGTGACCCCATGGACTGCAGCACGCCAGGCCTCCCTGTCTATCACCAGCTCCCAGAATTTACTCAAACTCATGTCCACTGAGTCGGTGATGCCATCCAGCCATCTCATCCTCTGTCGTCCCCTTCTCCTGCCTTCACTCTTTCCCAGCATCAGGGTCTTTTGAGTCAGTTCTTTGCATCAGGTGGCCAAAGATCCTGATAGCCTAGATCCTTGAATAAACACTCCCCAGATTGTTGCAAGCCTAATTTCCAGAATTGTGAAATGGTTGATTTTGACAATTTTTGTCAATATTCCTGTTGCTTTTATAGAGAAGTGAGTTTTCAGAGGCCCTTAGTTTACCATTCTTATTGATGTCCTGACGCCCCCAGATGCTGATATGGCCTCTTTTTCTCCTACTCCCATCCTGACAACTTTCCACTTAAAGCCTGATACAAGTTCTTCCAGGGTTTCTCCAAATAGCCAGCAGCCACTCTGTCAGTACCAGTTACTTCTTTGGGGGTGATCGTAGCTCTTGCCCATATGTTTCCTGTGTCCTTGCTCATATTCTGTTTCTTTGACTCAAACTCTAAATGTTCAGCCTTTTCTGGTGAGATTGCATTCCTCAGTCACTCTCATTGGGCTTTTTTTGTTTGTTTAACTTCCTAACTAGTCATCCACAAGGCTCCTAACCCTTTCATTACTGAATCTCTAATGTGAATATCTATATGCCCCTTGGCCCAAGTCTTGATATAAACTGTTTTCCTGAGGCTATGGCCTCTGTGCTTTTCACTGTTACACCACAGTCCTCAAAGAGATCTTTTCTTTTCCTGGTGTCAGCTGCCACAACCAAACAAATGATATACAAATCTCACCAAGCCATCTCTGATCTAAACTCAAGTCACATGACTCTCACCGCTTATAAGACATTTCCACTTTGCTATATCTTTATTAACTCTAACGCGGCAACGTAATTGGAATGCCTGTGAAACTGGTACATGTACTATCACATTCAAGAAAAATAATTTTGACATCCAAAAGGATTTAAAAGTAAATTTAAAAACAATAATTTTGACATCCAAAAGGATTTAATAGCAGTCACTGCATAAAACCAAAGGATAGTTTTCTATTAAGGAGAGAAAATTTAATTATCAATCTATCTTCTGAGAGATTAAATATATCCAATGGATAGATTAGATGCAATCTTTTGAAATTATATCATGGCAGCTAATCAAATAACTCTTCCTTTCATTCTGGGAGATCCTGCTAACTCTCTGTGAAATACAGTGTGTTCTAGACATTGCTTGTCTTGTTGCTACCCTCTCAATCTCTATGTAATGGTCTTATCTAGAAATCTCTCTCTGTTCTTTCCAATTAATCACTCAGATCAGTTTTCTTAATTCTCCCTCTCAAGTATTATCCCAATTCTACACAGTGAAACCTTAGAAATTAATCTGGCAAAGATGCAATTCTTCTCAAAACTTAAACGAGAAAAAAGATGATGTCATACAAAAAAAAGATAATAGTCATATATTAATGTTGTTTTTCTACATATCATATTTCAAACTAAATAAACCTTCCTATTTCCTTCCGCAAATGACACACAAACACTGGTCTCCTTGGTGATTATCATGACATAATCTTCAGATTTTAAATAGGTCTTAAACACTTCATGAATGAACTTAGAAGCAACTTTGGAGAAAAAAAGCATCATTATGAGTTGTACTGGTGCTTTAAGAAGAAAAACCCAGCTAATAATATTATTATAAGGAGAGCATATCCACAATAACCTTTCATAGAGAAAAGTGCTTTCATCACTGTTGACAAGACCAAGGCAAGAAGACGCTCACTTGTATTTGATAAATTATTGAAATATTTCCTATGCATCTAATATTTGCATAGATGATTCTTTAAATTGGCAGTAAAGACTTATGAAAAAAATGGCCTTTGAAACAGTTTTTGAGGTCACAGAAAGCTACAAGAGTAACATGAACATATACCTGGGAACAGGCCCCTACACTGAACACGGTGAGTACTCAGTGTACTACAGGCTTGGGCACGTGATGAGATGGATAGAGCAGGGCACACGGTAAGTCATTGGGAAGAATGAATGGACTGGAAAGTTAAGGTCGTCCGGTTGACCACTTTCAGAAACCTGAACCTTTTGGTAGACGATGGACAGTAAATAGTTCTTTGAAGAAAATATGTCTTGTTTACATTATGTCAATATTTTCATCAAAGGAAAGAATTTGAAGGGAGGTGGGATACAGTGAGGACAAGAATGCTTATCTGTGTGTAGGCTTTATAATCATTTATAAATGCTTCTTGTTAGGTGAAATATTAATCACACTGAAACAGATTTGCCAGCAAAAAATAAATGAGGGAAAGTGCCCATTTCTCATTCCAACACAAACTGAAAATGAATTAGTTAATAAAATGTGAACAACATAATTACTGTCCTTAGTTAACATTGGCTCAGATGGTGAAGAATCTGCCTGCAGTGAAGGAGACCTGGATTCAGTCCCTGGGTTAGGAAGATCCTCTGGAAAAGGGAATGGCTATCCATTCTGGTATTCTTGCCAGGAGAATTCCCTGGACAGAGGAGTCTGTCCATGGCAGGCTATAGTCCATGGGGTTGCAAAGAGTTGGGCAGGATTGAGCGACTAACACTTTCACTTAGTTAACCCTAACACGACTCCTTCTTTGCTATCTTATGTTCCTTTCTCCCCTTTCACCCTCAAGTCCTGAACATTTCTCTTTGATTACTTTTTGAAGAGTTTCTAGTGTGTGCATGGCTACAAAGTTTAGTATCTTCGTCCTTAAACATCTAGAAATCATGCAAAACAATAACTGGGTTTAACAAAAAAATTCAAAGGCACTCATTTCAATGAAGCTAGAAGTAGAGCTAATCCTCAGGCATCCATATGCTTAATGAGGGCTTCCAAAAGCAGCAAGGACGGCGCAGAAGCCGTGTGAGAGCGGGCAGCAGTAAAGAGACGACATGTGGAAGGTGGAGGTGAGACACGGTACTTTGGATCTCAGAACACGTCTTCATAGACATAGTCCAGAAGAGTGAGAGCCCTGATGCTCCAAAATGAAAAATCACACTTTTATTCGCAGGAATAAGTCCAAAAGTAAGGTAAGCAAGGCCCTTTCAGATTTGATGAGTTCTAAATCAAAGGCTTCTAGCGATACCGAGAAAGGTCAAAGCTCCCAACCTCTTAGCTTATGACCTTAACTGAAGCATTTCTCATTCACTTAGACCCATAGTTTATCCACCCAATAAAATAAGGTGGAATTGGTGATTGTAACTTTTTGGTTTCTAGAACACCTGGTGAAATTACCAGAAAAAAAAAAGTTTTGAACTTAATCCTTGTGGGTGTTTAGCTGCAAGGCAGTGAAGAAGATGGCATGATGTGACCTTGGAATCACGAAGATCCGGATTAGATGGGGCAGGGCTCTTGCAGTTTCCCTGGAACTGGTCCACCTGACCTGCCTTTGCTCTCTGGCTCCTGCCTCTTGGTTTATCTGGCATCTGTCTGGTTAGATCCATTTTGCCATCCAGCTCTGGTGCCTGCTCTGAACAGTCAGCTGAGACCCTCAGGCTCTAGACTTTGATCCACTTCAAAGCACTGGCTTTTCTAAATACAAACTCTTCTTTCCATATCTAAACCTAGAAGGAGAAAAACTCCTTATGAAATAGGATTGTGGAAACTCCAAAGAGATCAGCCTTTTTCACTTGGCTTTATGGGACAGACAGCCCTTGCTGCTAAGCTAAGTCACTTCAGTCGTGTCCGACTCTGTGCGACCCCATAGATGGCAGCCCACCAGGCTCCTGTCCCTGGGATTCTCCAGGCAAGAGTCCTAGAGTGGGCTGCCATTGCCTTCTCCAATGCATGAAAGTGAAAAGTGAAAATGAAGTCACTCAGTCATGTCCGACTCTTCACAATCCCATGGACTGCAGCCTACCAGGCTTCTCCGTCCATGGAAGTTTCCAGGCAAGAGTACTGGAGTGGGTTGCCACTGCATACCATATGATGTGATGTGTTCAGGTTTAGGTCTAGCAAACCCCCACTTCCAAAAAAAAATACCACAAATTCATATAATAAGTGCCTTAAATTGCATGAGCCATCTTCCTAAGATTCAAATTTTACAGAAGGTTTTTCACTGAAAGTTATTTGTTTCATTTTAAGAGGGAAGGAAAAGATCTCAAAACAGTTAAATTTAGGGAAATATAAAATATAAAAGTATTAAATTGCAGGAAGGTATCACACACACAACCCCCAAACAACAGAACAAACCTTGAACAGCATCCTGATCTTCACTGAAGAACAGAGTTCTAGAAGTTCATAGTGAGGTATCAAACTGAGGATTGTGAAAGCAGGCAAAGACTATTTACTGGATGATTAGCTGGAGTGGGACTATGTCCCATACACATACCTAGTATCAAAAACCTGGAAGTCCAAGCTAATGAGTGAGAGGGTGCCTAGGTCCAGTGAAGTCTGTTCTTTATTCTCAGAGGGATTCTGGCTCATTTCAGTGCTTGAGCCAAAAGGCTCTCTTGCCCCTTTCCACATTCATCACACTGGTTTTAGAACATCACAGAATCCTCTTTTGTCAGCAGCTCCAGAAGCTACAAGCTATAAGGGATCGAGCTTGGGTAGACGGAGGAAATGTACGTACTTAGCAGCAAGTGGGAGAAACAGCCAACTTGCTTTTCTGTTGCTCTTTGGGGTTCTATCCTTAGGCTTCCCACGATGTCTCACCACCCTTCCCGACAATGGGGCATAGACTACATTTGATGCCATTTGTCACTAGCTGCAGTGTGAAATAGATCTTTCAGTTTCATTACCTTTCATTTTTAAAAATAAGAATGGAATTTACTTAAGATAGATAGAAAATCCACATAGCAATGTGGGTGTAGAAAAACAAGCAGGTGTTAATAAATTTCCAAGAAACATTCATCTGTTTTTGCAAATACATCCTGCTGTTCATTTAAAAGGAATGATACTCTATAAATTTACCACTTCAGTCACTCTCTGAGCTATCAAAATGTAATATATAACACTTTTGATGATCAAAGTGAAAGTAAGTTTAGAAATCCAATTTTTTTTTTCACCATTTAAGCTCTTTATTTAACGTTTGTGTTTCAGCTCTCATTTGAATCAAGCTTCAATCTTACTTACACACATCACAGGTATACCTCAAAAGCTGTCCTGGAATCTTGCAACTGCCGAAAACAAAGTTCTATACTAAACCAACTGTATCTATAAAAGAAAAATACTATATTCTGTCACACTTGAAGACTTAAAATAATTTATCATTGTACTATTCAAAAGTGGTCGTCATTGATTGAACTAGAGATAACCATTGGGGGAACTGTGAATGGGGTTGTATCTGTCTCGGAAAAAAATGAGAAATGAGGACCCATGTGGCCTAAGTGGCCAATATATAAATTCTGAGGTTGACAATAAAGAAGCTGTAGAAAGATTCATCATTTAAAGGGATTGGCAGAAACATTGATGGAACTGAAACCGAAGAAGAATTTTAAGTGATTGTCTGGGAAGATGGATGAAGGGATGGGTCTGGACAGAGTAAAGCGGTAGCAATAGAGTGACGCTTGCTTTTTACCCCGAGTCATTCTGCCACGTTTCATTTTTCCTTCATGCCTATATTACTTAAGTAAATAGAATAAACAATAGTAAAATAATTCATAACTTTAAACTACTTGATGTCCACTTACTCGTTAAATCATTTTAACTCTAATTTTAGAGATCAGTAGATCATGAGTTTGGACTTTCATAGTCATTATTACCATCTGTGGTTTATGAGAACTGGATGCAACCCATATAAATATATTGTATTCTTTTAAAAGTCCTGGGAACCTCTTTTATCACCCAAGTCAGCCTGCTACTGCTAAGTCACATCAGTCGTGTCCAACTCTGTGTGACCTCAGAGACGGCAGCCCACGAGGCTCCCCCGTCCCTGGGATTCTCCAGGCAAGAACACTGGAGTGGGTTGCCATTTCCTTCTTCAATGCATGAAAATGAAAAGTGAAAGTGAAGTCGCTCAGTCGTGTCCAACTCCTAGCAACCCCATGGACTGCAGCCTACCAGGCTCCTCCGTCCACAGGATTTGCCAGGCAAGAGTACTGGAGTGGGTTGCCATTGCCTTCTCCGCCCAAGTCAGCCTATTTAAGCAGAAATACCTAGAATGAATCTGATTTTAACAAGAAGGTTCCCCCTCCCCCCCGGGATAAAACTTAGGTAACCAAGACAAAATGGACCACATATTGTAAGAAGGCAGAACTTTTCAATTTACTGCCTTTGGACAAGAATAGCCAGAAGGCACTCTCTCTCTTCCTTTCCTCGTTACTCTTACAAACATGCCTTCTGCTAACATTGGACTCTTGTCTCTTACCATGCTCTTAAGAACATAACTATTTGAGACACAATATTTAGTAGCTTGCTGCTACTGCTGCTGCTGCTGCTAAGTCACTTCAGTCGTGCCCGAATCTGTGTGATCCCATAGACGGCAGCCTACCAGGCTCCCCCATCCCTGGGATTCTCCAGGCAAGAACACTGGAGTGGGCTGCCATTTCCTTCTCCAATGCAGGAAAGTGAAAAGTGAAAGGGAAGTCATCAGTCGTGTCCAACTCTTAGCGACCCCATGGACTGCAGCCCACCAGGCTCCTCCATCCATGGGATTTTCCAGGCAAGAGTACTGGAGTGGGGTGCCATTGCCTTCTCCAATTTAGTAGCTCAGATGAAAGGAAATGCTGCATTTCCTTCTTCCTGAATGAAGCTTTGCAATCCATGCTTTAAGCCTCAACTTTTTAAATTAATCTTTTCTGGAGCATAGTTACTTTACAATGTTGTGTTAGTTTCTAGTGTACAACAAAATGATCAGTGATACATACAAATATATTCCTTTCCTTTTGGGCTGCCTTCCTAAAAGTGAGATCATTCCATTTAAAGGAACAGCAGGATGTATTTGCAGAAACAGATTAATGTTTCTTGGAAATTTATTAACACCTGCTTGTTTTTCTACACTCATGTTGCTATGTGGATTTTCTATCATACGTAAACTCCACAGTGCGTTAAATAGAGTTCCCTGTGCCATTCAGTATGTTCTCATTAGTTATCTATTTCAAGGTATCAAAACTGTATATGTGTCAGTCCTGATGTCCCAATTCCTCCCACCATTCCCTTCTCCTTTGATATCCATACATTTGTTCTCTACCCAGAGTATGTCATACAGAGTGAAGTCAGAAAGAAAAATGAACATTGTTTATTAATGCATATATGAGGAATCTAGAAAAATGATATAGATGATCCTATCTGCAAAGCAGAAATAGAGACACAGATGTAGGGAACAAATTTAAGTCTTAGATTTAATTTTTACTGTTGTTGTTGTGAGTTTAAGTTCTGTGCTAAGTTGTGTACTGTGCTGTGCTTAGTCAGTCATATCTGACTCTTTGCAATCCCATGGACTTGGTCCACCAGGTTCCTCTGTCCATGGGATTTCACAGACAAGAATACTAGAGGGGGTTGCCACTTCCTTCTATAGAGGCTCTTCCCCATCCAGGGACTGAATCTTCATCTCTTGCCTTGGAAAACAGACTCTTTACCACTGAGCCACCAGAGAAGCTCCAAAATTAATTTTACCTGATAAGATTAAGGGATGCCTTAAAGCTTAAGGGAATTGCTTTATATTTAGGTCCTTAAATGAAACTGAAAGTGAAGTCGTTCAGTTGTGTCCGACTCTCTTGTGACCCTGTGGGCTGTAGCCCTCCAGGCTCCTCGGTCCATGGGATTCTCCAGGCAAGAATACTGGAGTGGGTTGCCATTTCCTTCTCCAGGGGATCCTCCCCATGCAGGGATCGAACCCAGGTCTCCCGCGTTGCAGGCAGACGCTTTAACCTCTGAGCCACCAGGGAAGCCTACTGAAAGTAAACGAAGATCTAAAAGGCAGGGATGGAACCTGTGGAAATTCAAGACAAGTTCAACATAATTTGGAATCTCTGTGTGTGTGTGCATGTGTGCATGTGTGCACTTTGAGGTGGGCATGATGGTACTTTGAGAGAAGAATTGGAGCTTCAACCAGGCCATAAAGGGTAAGTAGAGATTAGATGGAGTCAAAGGAAAAAATGGAGTCGGAAAGAAGAAACAAATGTTTGCAAATTAGTAGAATACCGAGATACATACAAGCTTTAATTTATTAAATCAGTCATTAATTCACTAAAAATTCAGAGCACTAGTAGCAGCCAGGCATTGGGGTAAGTGCTGGAGAACAAAAATACATAAGAGCTTTCCGTGAACTTGGGGATATTACAGTCTGTAGGGGTAGTTAAGTGTGGATACAAATAACTTCAATACAATGGAATGCATCCTGCCGGACAATGCAAACAGAGCAAAGGGTGGCAGGCAGTGCACTGGAGGGAGTAAGGTATATGGAAATGTTTGGGTCAAACTCCACAGAGGAGGTGCCTTGGATGTTGATGTCTGAAGGCTGAGTGGGATATCTCAGGTGGATAAAGAAAAGATAGCATCCAAGGAAACAAGGAAGCAGCAGGCACAGGTGTGTGGAGACCTGCACCGCCCAGACCTGGGAATGGGGAGGGTTCCTCGTAGCCAAGACACAGGGCAGGTGCTTGAACAGCATGAGAACAGAAGGGGTACCGTGGGTTGGGTTGTAAAGGGCATATGTGACGTGTGTAACTTGGACCTTGTTTTCATCTGTTAGAAACCACTGGAAGTATTAAAGCACCAAAAATGATACTGTCCGATTTATGTCTCAGAAAGATCTAAAATTTTTTTCAGTCTTTTTTTGTATTCCCTTTTATTCCCAGCTAATGTTTCATCTACTCTAAAAAATGAAAACAAACCCAAGCAAGCAAAGCCCCACCCTTCCTCAGCATTAGGTAGCTGTCCCTCTCCTTCCTTTTAGACTCACTGTCTCCAGTCACACACACATCACTGCCCATTTTCCAATCCTCAATTCAATGGTATCCAGCTCACAGGTCCATTTAGCCCCTTAAAGTGCTTGACCACCAGTGATGTCCTGACCACCAAGGATAGTCTCACTGTATGTGGTTCTCAGAGGCACTTATTTCTGAGATGGCTGCCTTCTTGAAACTTTCCCAGCATCTTAAAGATCTCTGCTTGCTGGTTCTCCTCAAGGCTGCTGACCAGGTCTCCCAAGGTTCTGTGCTCCCAGGTCTTTCCCTCTCCACAAAACTGTTGCTTCTCCACTGGTTCCCAGCATTCTTTTCTCTCTTCCCTTTCCTCACACTTGCTTGAGGGATCCCCTCTACTCTGTGGCTTTGCTCATTCTTTATGGGCTGAATTGCATACCCCACAAAAAGTTATAACTTGAAGTTCCAACCGTTAGCATCATGGAATTTGATCATTTTGGGAGATAAGATCATTCCCAAAGTAACTAAATTAAAATGAGGTCATCAGGGTGGACCTTAGTCCAATATGACTGACTGGTGCTATCTCAAAAAGAGGAAATTTAGACACACACACACACACACACACACACACACACACACACACGAGGTTTGGGTGGAGAGGCACGGCCAGCGTGAATCACAAGAAAACCACCTGCAAGCCGATGGGAGAGCCTTGGAGCATATCCTTCTCTCATGGCCTTCAGAAGGAATCTATCCTGCTTGACCTCAGACTTCTAGCCTCCAGAACTGTAAGAAAATAAATTTTGTTGTGGAAACCACCCAGTCTGTGATATCTTGTTACCACAGCTGTAACAAACAATTATACTCACTAGGTAGGCTGAAGACTGCCAAATCTATAGCTCTCTCCTGAGACACAGATGCACACAGCCAACTGCTAACCATGCATCTCCACCTACCTGCAGACACACCCTTATTCTATTTTCCCGCAAATGTGCTCCCCTCCAAGTGTTCCTTATCCTGATGAATGATATCCTTATGGACCTAATTGTCCCAGGTCAGAAATCTTGTCAGCACAAATATCTCCCTTTTTCTTTATTCACATTCCTTTAACCCAATTAGCCCTAACATTTTTACTCTCATATAACCCCCAATTTAATTTTTCCCACCCCCTCTGTTTTAGCCCAAATCATATCTCTTGACTGCTACTATAATAGATTTCTAATGGGTCTTCCCATTGCCATCTTGGGCTTCCCTGGTGGCTCAGAGGCTAAAGTCTCTGCCACAATGCAGGAGACCCAGATTCAATCCCTGGGTTGGGAAGATCCCCTGGAGAATGAAATGGCAACCTACTCCAGTATTCTTGCCTGGAGAATTCCATGGACAGAGGAATCTGGCAGCCTACAGTCCATGGGGCTGCAAAGAGTCAAACATGACTGAGCAACTACTTTTCACTTTATTGCATCTTACTCTCTCAAGTTCAGACAGAGTAAAATTCCTGCAAAATGAAAATGAAATCGTATTCATCTACTGCTTAAAAAGTTATCAAGAGTTCCCCTTTGCCCGTGGGATAAAGTCCAGATCTGTCCACCAGGCATACAAGACCCTTCATGATTTGATTCTTCTTATGTCTAACTTCATTTCTGGCCACTCCTCTCCTTATACTTTGTCATTCAGAACTGCTGGCATCATAGAGCTTAGTGGACATAAAACAGGATTGTATTGCTAAGGTCAAGTCAGGGGGAAGAAACACTGGACCAAGGACATGTGTTATGATCATCGTCTGATATGAGATGTAACCCTATAAACATCTTGGAGATCCATACGTTTGCTTTCCCAGCTCTTAGATTAGAAATCGTAGGTATGTAGAGGTCATTAGTGGCACCCCACTCCAGTACTCTTGCCTGGAAAATCCCATGGACGGAGGAGCCTGAAAGACTGAAGTCCATGGGGTTACTGAGGGTCGGACATGACTGAGTGACTTCACNCGTTTGCTTTCCCAGCTCTTAGATTAGAAATCGTAGGTATGTAGAGGTCATTAGTGGCACCCCACTCCAGTACTCTTGCCTGGAAAATCCCATGGACGGAGGAGCCTGAAAGACTGAAGTCCATGGGGTTACTGAGGGTCGGACATGACTGAGTGACTTCACTTTCACTTTCATGCATTGGAGAAGGAAATGGCAACTCATTCCAGTGTTCTTGCCTGGAGAATCCCAGGGATGGGGGAGCCTGGTGGGCTGCCATCTATGGGGTTGCACAGAGTCAGACACGACTGAAGTGATTTAGCAGCAGCAGTTAAAGCGAAAGTCCTTCAGAAATAGGGGTCTGTAGTCCAGAATTATCTGGTTTTGAGGTTTCAACATATCTGAAAATGTCTTTAAAAGGTTTTTGTTTGTGTTGTATTTTATGAGAAAGCCCATGAACCAAGATAGTCATAGCCCTGTGATAGTGGCAAACTGTGATAAACTTAACTCACACTTTCCTCTAGGACCAAGTGTGGGATTAAGTAAAACAGTAAGTAGATTTGTGCTTTTTATAGGGATTCTTATTTCTCACAAAGGCATTAAAATAATCTCTCTGTTATCTTGGGGGAGGATTTAGGCTTTCCCAGTCTTGGTTAGCCTGATTGGTGTTTGAAAGCTGTCATTATCCTCTTTAATAACAGAAGTATCTGTACATCCAGAACATAACAACAGAAAATATAAACAAAAGTGCCTTTCCCGCTGCATGCTAATAANCACAAAGGCATTAAAATAATCTCTCTGTTATCTTGGGGGAGGATTTAGGCTTTCCCAGTCTTGGTTAGCCTGATTGGTGTTTGAAAGCTGTCATTACCCTCTTTAATAACAGAAGTATCTGTACATCCAGAACATAACAACAGAAAATATAAACAAAAGTGCCTTTCCAGTCGCATGCTAATAAAGGGCCTCTCCTATACCCATAGTTCCACTTTGGTGGGATGGTCAATGGATAGTTCAGTTCAGTTTAGTTCAGTCACTCGGTCATGTCTGACTCTTTGCGACCCCATGAACCACAGCATGCCAGGCCTCCCTGTCCATCACCAACTCCTGGAGTCCACCCAAACCCATGTCCATTGAGTCGGTGATGCCATCCAACCATCTCATCCTCCATCGTCCCCTTCTTCTCCTGCCCTCAATCTTTCCCAGCATCAGGGTCTTTTTAAACGAGTCAGCTCTTTGCATCAGGTGGCCAAAGTATTGGAATTGCAGCTTCAAAATAAGTCCTTCCAATGAACACCCAGGACTAACCTCCTTTAGGCTGAACTGGTTGGATCTCCTTGCAGTCCAAGGGACTCTCGAGTCTTCTCCAACACCACAGTTCAATTCTTCAGCGCTCAGCTTTCTTTATAGTCCAACTCTACATTCATACCTGACCACTGGAAAAACCATAGCCTTAACAATGGATAAGCAATTGGCAAATGAGGGTTTCATGTGGGTGCCAGATCCTCCTTTAGGCCAGAACTTAGTCCATGAGATGCTTTGAAAATACAAGAGTCTGAATATCCCTTCAGGGGAGCTGCACTCTCCATCACTGATTTTGAGTACCAATCTCATGACTTGTTACCAAAAACAGACTAGGTGAGAAGGCCAATGACTTCTTAACTTTAATTAACAAATGCTTACTGGAATGCTCTCCCTCGAAATTCAAATTCACCCAAAAGTTGACCCTACCTACAAGGACTATCCAACCTTTTACTCATCCTATCCTGTGACTGGCTGTGAGTAGGACTGCTGTATATGATAGTTTCAATTATGAGCTGCGTGACTATCATGGACACCAGTCACACTGTAGCACATATGCGTGGTGCCCCTTGGGGTCAAATGTTAAACAGCCTGCAGGGCTACGCATAGGAGCCTTATAAATGTTCTTTGGTTCTTGTCTGAGGATTTTGGAACTCTTTGGGGCTGCATGAAGGTCCCGCACAGAAAATGGAAGCAAAGGGATTTTCATCAAACTCTTTCAGGCACTCACAGGGGTCAGAATTATATCCTCCCTAATAGACACTGCTTCTTTCTCTAGAAGGAGAAGCTCTTTGTTGATGACAGAAGATAAATAAGAGGAATAAATGGTTTATATAGTGATAGAAATGGCAAGTCTGCTTAAAGCGTTCTGGAAAGAAAAACTTAAATTAGAGTCATACTAAATCAGAAATGAGAATTAAAAAAAGCAAGTAATTAGCTCAACCAAGTGGTGTATCAAGGAACCCTGTGTGAGAATAAGCTCTGGAGATAATAAGCAAATAGCGAGGGTTAACTGGAAAGCAACAGAAGCTTTTACTTCAATAGGCTGAAATCAGGAAACAAGTATTAGGTGAAGTTTCAGGAGAATGGCCCCTTTGATGGGTCAAGGAGGTCACTCAGGTAAATCATTTCTTAGGAACTTATTTTTATTATCGTGTTATATTTCAAAAGCATTTTCCCGTATCTGGCGTTCCTCGGCTTTCTGCCTTTTCTGCCTCATTTTGGTGGTGCCTCCTGATCCCCTCTCCCCGTGAGTGTCCATTCTGCTTTGTGTATGAGGACCCGACACAGGGGCATCTGTGCATTCCTGTCCCCAGGCGTTTTCATGTTCATGACTCTATTTGCAAATGGAGCCATTGTTCACAGGGGACCGAAGAGACTGGCGATCTTGGGATGTTCAAAGGTCTCAGTGACTCCTAATCCAGTTCTAATGCTTGGTGTTTGATGCAGTTTCCAAGGAGAGCTGTGACACAGGGGCATTAATCTACCTCGTGACAGCATGGGGTTTTAATGCATTTTCTGTATCTGAAGAAAGAGCCTCCTATGGAGGTGGTGAAAGGAGTTATGGCGAAATCAATATCTTCATTTCGCTGGGGCACTGATAATTTGTAGCAATGATACGAGGGATCACTGCACAGGGAGAGCTTGTTGGACAAAATCTAATGCGCAGTACATATACTTCTGAAAATGGACACAAAGACTTGCTTCATGAGTTAAAGAAATAAAAGGTGAGTGGGTTACAGGGAACTAGTGTCTTTCTGGAAATATGTAGGTAACCTGTTATATCATCGAGGACATGATTCCGGAGCAATAAAGATTACATTTGTGCTTTACAGACATGACGTTATCTATAAATAAAGATAAATTTCATAAAGTGCATTCAGGAATCAGTGGAAAATATCCTGGCTATTCACTGAAATATTCAAACCAAAATTATGATGTCTGAATACCTACTAAAGGGACAGACCAACCATGAAAATCATATAATAAGATGCCACGAACAGGGCCATTCAGCCTTGTCAGTGATACTGACCAAGGAGGAAAGTAAGGGCCACCTTTGAAGGTATTATGGGATGGCGGATGAGCCAGAGTACTGACTGGACCGGACTCTTCAGTGAATTCTCAATGACAGATATTGGGTTTGATGTTAATATCAGTGTCACTCAAAAATAAAATTTAATAGCCAGCCACTGATGTATTTTTCCCTGGGTACTATTGTTCAGCTTACTCTGATTTCTGTGATATTGCAATATGATTTGTATACTTCTGCAACTAGCAATGTTACTCTGACATGTATCTCTATATATATCTGATTTCTTTCAAATAGTTGAGGATGTATGCATACTTCTAAAGATTATTATTCATTGATTTGGTATCTTCATAGTATCCACAAGGTTTAAATACATACATGGAAAAGCTTCTTTATGCCTTACATTAGTAATGTCTTGCTATGGTAAGAACCATTTAATTTATTTTATATACACACAAAGATAGTATGGAAATGGTTAATATTTCTATACTTTCCATGAGTTTTATTTTTCTTCCTTTCTATTATTTTCTGACAAGGTCAAGTAATATAAAAGTTCTTATATTCAGATGATTTTAACATTTTCTTTTCCTAAGTCATGAAAAATGATTTTTACTATATTTTTCAGATATGGTGGCTATTTCTAAATTAGGGTAAAGATAGCATACATACAAGATGTAGATATTCAAGAAAATACAGTCTGTTACAAAATTTCCCAGACTTGTGTTCTGTGAAAAACTAGTCTCAAGAGTTCCTTCATCAAGGAAGTTTGGAAGACGCTGCATCTGATCTCCCTTCTTGGATATTTACAGCACACTTGAGAATATTAAAATGGTGGTAAATTCTGCAGAAAAGAAATTGGTTTAACAAAGCTCAGCATTTTTTAAACTTACTTGACAACAACACTTGGATTTAAAAATTCATGAAACACCCACTAACACACTGCTTAATTACGCCTTACTCATGGACAGGACAGTCTGTACATGACGGCTGAACTTTCATGGATATGGCCAATACTGTGCAATGTCCTTGGCAGACCAGGGTAGAAGCAAAAATATGAATCCCTCTACCCCCACCTTAATGACTTCATCTCTTTTCATTACCTTCTCCATTGTTTCATAAAACTGCTGTGAAAAATAACCAGCTAAATGGTCATTTGGCTTGTCAAATTAAGTGCTATATGAATGTTTTAATAATAGCAACTATAAATGGAGCACCCACTCCTTGTCAGGCCATGAAGCACTAAGTCAGACACTTAATATAAACTTTCCTCATTCTACACAACTATCAGAGACACATGGCAACTTCACATAAAATGTAAGGAAACTATCTGGGAGAGGTCGTATATCTTGCCCCAATTCACATGCTACTATTGGAAATATCCAGAATTGCACAACCATCTCTCTTTTGTGCCCCAAGTCCCCGCACTTTTCACTATATCATACTGTCTCTCTAAATAACATGAATTCAGCCAGTCTCAATGAGATAATAAAATATGAAGTGATAAGAATGATGATGCCAATAATGGTAATTAATAACAACCAGAAAGGTATTAAAACTCTACGTGTTGTCATCGTGAAAAATTTATGGCAGTGTGATGTTTTAACAGCATCGAGCCTACTCTCCTTTCTCCCAGCCCCACATCCAATTAATCATTAACTCTGGTTGATTTTTTTCTTTAATATCTCTACTGCCACTAACTGTTGTGCAAGTCACCCTCTTACCTGCTCTGGATTTTTACTGCAAACAACATCTAACCTGACCTGTATTGTTGCTTTTCTCCAATTCATTTTGTGCCCTGAAATCACAGTGGTCTTTTAATGCACAGATCTGACAACCTGATCATTCACTCTGCAATTAAAATCCTCTAAGAATTTCCAATGACACTGGGTTAAAGGCTGAACTTAGGGGTCTGTAGGATCTCCTATCTTCTGGCCCCCGTTACCTTTTCAGTTTCAAACTCCACACTCTCTGACCTCATTTGATGGATTTGTTCAGTTCTTTGTTTTCCTTTCCCCTCCTTCAATCAGAAGTGAGCCCAAAGAGGGGCAAGACCTAGACTCCCATGACTACTGTGTTTCCCAATACCCAGCACACCCTCTTACATACAATAGGAATGAAATAAATGCCCACTGAATGACTGGCTAGATGAAAGGGTGGACGGATGAAAAAGAAGTAGTGAATGGAAGAGAAAGAGGTGCAAGGGATGCCCTGAGTGTTTCCCCTGTCTCTGCGTCCCCTTTCACTCTACTGAAACTGAGAGGTTTCAGAGAGAGAGAGGTCAGGGTGAGAAAAGGAGACTTGCTTTCAGTGAATTTTGTGGGACATGGCTCCAGCAGAGCTGCTTTGTGGCCTGGGTGAGGTGGTGTGATGAGACAGGAGGGCCATTATCTCATCCACAGGGATCTCAGCATGGCTCTCCAGCTTCAAGGAGGGGCAGCTTTGAAAACATCAGCTAGAATGCCTTTGGAAAACCATCAGCCTCCCCAGGAAGTGTCCTACCAAGAGAGGCAACGGTGAGAGTCTTCAGGCCCTTCAAGGACAGTAGAAATTGATGGGGGAGAAACAGCAGGGAAAGCTGAATAAAGCAGACACTTCATGCTGAGTCTGTTTGGTAAACTGCTTTGCGAGCACTTGGGGGACAATCGTTGGAGGATGCCAAGGTATATTCAGTAGGGGGTGGGGAGGGGAACCTCTCAGGGAAGAGACCAGAATCCTGTTTTAAGAAAAATAATAACCAGAAACATGTTTCTTCAAGTTTATCCACAGGTTTGCAAATCAGAAACTGCTGTTCTAGAGTACTAAATTTGAAGTCAGAAAATCAGTCTTAGTTCTTGCTCTTGGACATTCTAGCTCTGAGCTTTGGGGCAAGCTACAGGGTCTTTCAAACTCCTATTTCTTTATCCAAAATATAGGAATAAGAATAAATACTGAAGGGCACTGTGAAGAGCAAGTGAGGTAAAATTCGAAAATATTTATGGAAACACTTTTGCAAAATAAGAATAAAAATAAAAGTGCTGGTTATTTGTCATAGGCACACGTGAAATGGTCTGCATATCTTATATTGCTGCTTAAAAGCTGCTTTCCTTTACATAACTGGCTGCCTCGGGATTCATATTTGTTCTTCTGGATTGTACTCCTTTGGTCAGAGTTTATTGGACTAGAAGAAGACATCAGATCAAAGCTCACCCAGTCTGACTTTTCTTCCAGGGATGTTGAATTGGGACCAAAAGTCTTTATTTCAACCTAAGTCTTTTGACTAGCAAAATCCTAAACTCGGGAGCTATAGGGTGCCATCATAAATTCACACACTACTGCAGAGTGAAGAAGAACAATCAGAAAGAAATGATGAGGCAAATTTCTGGAGAAGCTGCCTGGATTCAGGATGGATTTTCAGTCCCTGGATCTGGTTTCCTTGAATATCTCTGTCTTATTTATAAATTCTGAGCCTTAATTATAAATATCCTTTTCTCGCTTCAGTTAAATAAAGTTGGCTCCTGGTCTGTTAAGTGAAAGAATCCTAATACTAAATAGATCAATATAGCTGGAAATGCATATTGTACATTTGCAACTCCAATTATGGACACATTTGCTGGCTCAGAGTCTGACAATGGGAAAGAATACATAGATTGAAGGATCTGAGCACTATGGTAACATAGCACATACAAATATTGCGCTTTACCGTTTGTGGGATCAGTGTGAATACACATATATATTATACATGTGTGTTTATAAATACAGATAAACCTTTTGTAAGAGCCACACAAAATCTATAATTCAGTTGTTCTCAAGTTATTTCACAGTGATACAATTACCTTCAAAAGCCTATTTTTAGGACTTCTTTGATCAAAAACGTTTGCTATACCTTACTGATGCCTGAATTAAGAAATCAAGTATGTATTACAAATTCACTAATTTGTAGGAAAATGTGTTTGAATTAATGAAAGAGTATGAGTTATATAAATTTATGTAATAAATTATAATACTTTATTAAATTAGCATTCTTTTCAAGCTTGCTTCAATGAATTATAAACTTAACTGTTAATAAGCCACATCTGTTGCGAACATGAACATGCTAAGGGTCTTTAAAATATTTTGTCTGTGAAGTAGGTGTTTCACCGAAATGGCTATATTTGTTTTAAAAATGATATCTTTGGTTATATGGTGTAAAGGCAAGTAGCTCAGTTCCCCCAACCCCCCAACAACAACAACAACAAAAAATCACAGAAAATATCTGTGCTGGTGTTTCCCATAATAGTCTGGGTCCATTTCCATCGTTTTATGTAACATATTTTTTTAATCATCTTGTGAATCTTTTCCTCCCTAGAAGACTTCAGTCTTCCTGAGGTTAAGGACGGGGCTTGTTCTTTCAGTCACCAGTGTTATCACACAGTGCCTCACATATGACGTCGACAACATTAATCACTGTTGAATGAATCAGTGTGCTGGTTTCACTAGCAATTTTCTTGGATTTTCTCAGTGTGACAGAATTGTTCCCACACACTGAGGCATCAGAGGGTTAAGATTCTGCTGGATAATGATGCCAATAATGGATCACCTGAAATGAGTTTCAATACGGGTTCTTTAAAATGTGTCCTCAACTGGTGCCCTATCAGTTCATGTTTATCAGTTTAGAAAACAGAAAAGTTCAGTTCCAAGAAGCAATCTAGGGAAACAGAAGTCAGGACGAAAAAGAAACTGTGGGAGATGGAGCAAGACGCCAGATTCATTCTGCACTCTTGGGACTTCCACTTCCAAGAGCCCTTCCAGATTTCTCGAATCTTCTGGCTGAATTTTAACAGCATTAATGTTTTGTTGCACAAGACATTGCAAAGGATCATTCTTCAGTGAGTCAATCCAAGAAGCCTGTGGTTCCCATCTTTGTTCTTGAAGAGCTTGGGGCACTTCAAAAGCATTGTTTTCAATGTTTCACTGTCTGTTTTGTAGGAATGGACTCATTTTCCCTCTGAGAACACCTACACGCATTACCGCATTACCGTCTTAAGGGCAATCATTTGTGGCTTCCTACAATGATTTTGCACGACCACTTTTCCCAAGCGATTGTTGGTGCTCTAAGTATCTGGGATTAGAAAAGATTGGTTCAATGTGAAGGAACAGCCAATGTGCAGCCTTTGTTTAATCCCCACACATCTGTATCCATCCCAAATTGTGTTGGTACAATGCTAACTTCCCATCAGATTTGGTGACATTGTTTCACCGTCAGCACAGCGAGATAAGCAGGAGCAAATGTCTGCTTCTGGGGGTGGTCCTGCCCCTGTGTGGTCTGTCCCCTGCAGTCTCCCTTTCACCCTGCAGCATCCATTTGTTTGTAGACCTGATAACATCCCAAATGACTGTATTGCTGTCAATCTCTCTTCCTTTAAGGAAGATAGAGAAAGTTCCAGAGCTTTACCCTGAGACTCCAGGTTTTTATTTGACATTTGGAAAAAGTGACCTGTGTGTCTGGTGTGTGTGTGTGTGTGTGTGGGGGGGGG